>JAWZYU010000848.1:0-69483 GCA_038380435.1 Ryuthela nishihirai
GGCACCCCCATTCCTCATAAATGCCATCTAACCGGCACCCCCATTCTTCATAAATGCCATCTAACCGGGAGTTTACTATATATATTAAAAATAATCCTTCTGTTACTGCAATGTCCGGGCCTCCTATGATACTATAATGGAGTCCTTGACTCAGCTCTACAAAGCCCGAACCCGAACTCATTTTTAGTGCAAATTCTGTAGGATAAGTAATCCGATCTTTATATCACTTTGAAATGAAAAGAATTCCTCAATAAATTCAGAACCAATCGAGAATAAAATTGAAAATAAAATAGATATATCCCACCAATGCATGAGACAATGAAAAGTAAAAGCAATTTGTAACTCTTCTTAGTTTCTTAGATATACCAAAGGGGAAGAATTTTAGCAGGGCAGAAAAGTGATCATCCAGCAGAGAATCGGCTGAAGTGTCCATACATCAAGAGTTCGCAGTGAACTTGAAGAGACTGTGGTGGAAGAAATGGGTTTTAATGATGCCCATCGCAAGACTTGACGGGAAACAATCGTTGGAAGAGATAGAAAGCACAAGTTGTTCACAAAAAGAATTATGGCCGCAATTGCGGGAACAAGTATCCGATTGCAATGACAAAAAAAAAATACGTCAAAGGTATCCAAAATGTTCCTTTTATATATTTTTTCCCTGCCGGTAGCTCCAACTGCCGAACTGTCTTTTTTTCTTTTCTTTTGCCTTTTTGGTGGCGGCTCGATCTCCAATGAATTAATAGCGTCGGCGACCTCGTTTAGCTAATGGCCGTTCGTGACAAGCAGATAGGGAAAGAGTTAGGGAGGAACTGGGATTGTGCTTTGTGGAAGCTTCGATGTTAGGTGATCAAATGATGGCTTTGGGAGCAAGATGGAGAATAAGAAGAGACGGGGAAAATAGGGATCAAAGAGGAGGAGGAGGAGGAGGAGATAAAATGAAAGGAGGATTGTTAAGATGAATTGAAGGTAAGAAAGAGAATATAGGTGAGGATAAGGTTCGTTTTTAGGAATGGTCGTTGCCCTTAATGTTATAAGATAAAGTGTTCTGCCTTTTAGTGAAATAAATTGAATAATATTTGTAAATTACTAAACTACCAGTAACTTAAAAAATCCATTATTTTATATGAGAGAAATAAACTATACATTTTTCATATATTAGTACTTTTCTACATAACGTAAATAAAAAGCCTTTTTTCATTTTTTTTTCTTCCGCAATAAGCTATCACGGAAGATATCACTCTTAATTTAAAGTCGATATCAATATTAGAGGAAAAATTGTTTTGAGTCGGACGGGATACGTCCCACAATCTCCTGTCAAGTGATACCTTCCTTGACAATTGAACATAAACGTCGAGAAATTTCTTCATTTTATTCTACAGTGAGCTATTCACTGAAATATATCACTAGATATAAATTGATTATCTGAATCAAGTTTAGCGAAATATCTATGCATTTTTTCTTCGTAAACAAGATTTTTATAAAATTTTTTCAGATCTTCAATATTTTTTCATTCATTGAATATTTTAGAGGTAAATCCCTTTGGAAAAAGCCTCAGGATATCTGAAACTCAATAGAACAATATTCTCCACTGTAATTAAGCCGCAGGATATGAGAACTCGGTATTCCTCAATGGTCGAGGTAAGGGTCGAGCCATATGGACTGGCCTTGACCCCACAACTTCTTCATCTTCAATATAAACTATTATTCCGGAAATCACTCGGGCCTTTCGCTCCTCTCTTCCGGAAATACTTTTAAGAAAGATCTGCGCAATATGTCGGAAAGTTTTCCCAATTGAGTCTGGAAAACTGAAATTTCAAAAGCAAAACCATTAAATTGCCAGTAATCTTAGATTGGCGGTTAAATAAGTATTCCATAAACATTCCAGAGTTTTCTGAAGGAAGGAGGTAGTTCAGTATAAACTGAAAGATCTTGATTAACATCATTAATTTTTTAAGAGCGTTCAATCTCCTAATGTAGAAACATCATGACACTCTTTGGGCACTAAATCAAATTCTATCAATCAATCTTGTATACTTTAAAAATTGTAAAATTAATTTAAAAGTATATTTTATTTTTATCAAATTTATAATTATTATATCTATTAATCTATTTTTTATTAAATTTATAACAGTATATCTTTGAGTGTAAATTCCTTAATTCCAATTTCTTCCAGTGAGTGAAACATTTGATCTCTACGAGTATGAAATTTATTGCCATTAAGCAACACATGAGAGACTGTTTCTTTTGTTCTACATGTATCACAGGCAGACGACTCAGCTCTGTTCATCTTATGCATTTGGTCATTCAGTCTTGTGGTCCCTGTTCTGAGCCTGGTAATGGTCACTATATGCTTTTTAGTCAGCCAGAAATATTGAAATGGATCAATGGTTTGACTAATCAAACTCCTGTGATTCAGATGTGAGGAAGAATAAAGTTTAAAATGATGCAAAAAAATTTGTTTTAAATTTGCTTGTTTTTGCTTTTATAATAATTGAAACCTCTTGGAATATTGAGCGTTTTCATGTAATAACGCCTCCTTAGCTATTTTGTCAACAATTTCATTTCCTCCAACGCCGACGTGGCTGGGAAAATCCACTGCACGTTTAACTCAATGCCCTTTTCCATCATTTTATTCGCCAACTTCCAAATGTTGCAAAAAAGCTTATTGTTGCTAGATCTTCCCTGGTCTTCTTGTAAAAATTGAATAACTGATCGAGAATCAGAATAACAACTTTGTGACAGGACAGAACAGTACCCCATTTAAGGGCCATTTCTATGGCTATCAATTCAGTTGTGAAAACTTCTGTTTGTTCCGGTAGTCTAACTCAGTGTCTCGCAAACTGTGTGCCGCGAGAGATTCCAAGTGTGCCGCGAGAGATTTTCAAATTGACACTAGATATTCCAAAGATTTCATTTTGACTTGTGTTATCGATTTTGTGTATTAAAAGTTTTTTTCTCTGTTACCTATCGACGTGCTTTAATAAAAATCTTTCAGATTTTATCAACTGGGATCTTGTAAGTATTTATCAAGCTTTTTCCAAATTTTGGTATTAATTTTTGATTATTTTAAGCCATAGAATGGACAAATATTTAAAACAAACACCGAGTTATGATTAATTATATTTATTATTATATTTATTTTAAATAAAATCCATTTAACGAAACTTCAATTTTCCTCTTTTTACGTAACCATCAAAAATTCTTTTTTTAGGTGTGCCGCGGAAAAAAAATTAGATTCAGTGTGCCGCAGAGTAAAAACGTTTGCGAGACACTGGTCTAACTGCTGAATGCAAATTATTATCTGGGAACCAAACTGCAGCAGCCACTCTTCTCTCATCCTTGTTCACAAAGCCATCCGTAAATATTTTTGTAAAAGAAGCATACTTTGCTTCATTAAAGTCTCAGCTAACGTCTTGAGTACATAGACATCTTGTTTTTCTTAGTAGAAATACCATGTATCTTAGGAAAACAAAGCATTTTTTTCAAAGATCCAGGGGGACAAATTATCCCATTGGTCCACTGGTCGCTGGAGGCCTCGAACGTCTTCGAACAGAGGAAACCTCCTGATTACTTCATAAATAGAACATGTTTTCCTCAGAGAATGACTGAAAATCTTCTCAACCAGTGAGTTAGTCCTTTATTTATATATCATTCTTAGAAAGTGTTGGAAGAGGATATTGGGTCTCCTTAGAGAAAGAGGTTCCAGATTGGCTTCAACAAGAAGCGAGACAGTAGGACAAGGAGGGAGTTGGGTCAGACAGATCGTTACTGCTCTGTCTTGGATTTTTTCCATTTTTTTCTATCTAAGGTGGAGCAAGCATTTTTGAAAAGAAATCCTCCACTTTCCAGTCTGGATCTTATTAAGACTTTATATATGTTTAACATCTGTTGAATGGAGGTTCCTCGTTTCCCCGGAGCCAGACATCGCATGATATTTTCAAAGGGTCTTGTAGTTTCTTCCATGAATTCGATGTATTTTGAAGATTTCAGTCCTGAATCTAGTACAATTCCGAGAAATTTGTGGAATTTAACAACCTTTAGTACGGTATTGTTCATTCTTAACTGTAAGGAAGGAAATTTGCGGAGGGAGCAAAAGGGGAACACAACAGTTTTTTCTGGTGACACCTGTAGTCTCCATCTGTCGAAGTAGGTAATTTTCTAACTTCAAAAGCGTTTTTTCAAGCTGTTCCTCCAATGAGTGTAAATTTTTTCCAGATATCCATTTTGCGATATAATCCTCAAAAACAGAGATCTTGACAATGGAAGGAAAGGTTGGGTTGTTTTACCTCTGAGCGGCACTTTTTTTGCAAACAATGGGCTAAATGGCCAGGTCACTAGGACCCCGAAGTCTCTGAGAAGGTTGGGGGAGGGGACCCACTGGAACAGCTGTTGAGAGACAGATGGTAGCCTCCCGTCAAGGCCATCCAGCGTGTTCTTTAACGTGCATAGGGTATGGCTCTCCCGCACACCGGGCCACGGCTTAACGACCCATCCGATGGACGGCGTCCTTTACCAAGCCCATCGGTGTCCCTCTACTGACCGTGGGCAAGGCGGGGAGTTTTGTGGAGATAAATCTGAACGCTGATCCAACTGGGACTCGAATCTGGGAACTACAGATTACGAGCCTCCCTCGCCCCGAAGGAAATGCGTTTAGAAGATCGGGTAAAAGTAAACAAAACGATAAGGGAATATTAATATATAATTAAATACAAATAATTACTGGTAGTACAAAGTTTTGATTAAAATCAAACTGAAATTTATATGAAAATTTTTTTCAATAATTTTGGTCGATTTTGAAATTAAAATGTAAAAATTTTATAAGTTATTCAAGTTAAAACAGTTAAAACAGAGTCAGTTGAAGTGTTCCAACTACGATAATTCGTTAACTTTTAAAGAAATATTGGTGAAAATAATGAATTTTAGGAAGAATTAATTAAGATTGACAATTTAGCTCCAGTGGCATTTTTCCATAAAAAACTTTTTATTCCTCATGACATGGAAATTCTCATTAATTTTGGTTCTCTAGTGTATATCAGTCAGAGGAAAATTTATTAGGTTATTACGACCAACATTAAAACCAGTAATGCATAATCTTTAATAAAAGCAATGGGACAAGACTAAAAACGTTTTCAGAACATCTCTGAAATGACACGACAAAAACTTCAATTACTTTGCCATTCTTATCCTCAATCCCTATAGGTCATTCTTATCCTCAATCCCTGTAGGTCATTCTTATCCTCAATCCTTAACGGCCATTCTTATCCTCAATCTTTACAGATCATTTTTATCTTCAATGCATATAAGACTTTCTTATCCTGAATCCCTATAGCCCATTCGCATTCTTAATCCCTGTAGATCATTCACATCCTCAATCCCTATAGGTCACTCTTATCTTCAATCCCTATAGACCACTCTTATATTCAATTCTTATAGGTCATTCTTATCCTCGATCAGTATAGACATTCTTATCTTCAATCCCTATGTCATTCTTTACTATAATGATTCGAAATCGACCAAAATAATTGAAAAAAAATTTCATAGAAATTTCAGTTCGAATTTAATTAAAACTTTGTACTACCAGTAATTATTTGTAACTTAATTATATATTAATATTCCCTTTTCGTTTACTTTTACACGATCTTCCAAATGCATAATGTCATTCTTACTTATAGGTCATTCATATTCTCAATCCCTATAGGTCATTCTTATCCATAATCCTTCTATGTCATTCTGTTTATGTTTTTTAAATTATTAACTATATGAAAATTACTAACCATATATTTTAAACAAAAAATTAACTGTATGATTCACTGTATCACTGTATGATTCACTGTATTCACTGTATGATTCATCTGGCAACGATTTTTTTAGAAATTAGTGATCACGAAGGTTGCCAGATCACTAATTTCTAAAAAAATCATTGCCAGATATTTTTTTTTAATTCTGTAATCAGTCATAGTGTTCGGATACTTTTTTGAGCGACTGTACACTTTTCTTTCCGAGATTACTGGGTTGCCTTATCACTTAGAATTTACCTCCTCTGCTCAATTTTACCCCAAACAACATTGTTGTTTGATGAATAGGGGCGACTCGTAATCTGCAGTTCCCTGGTTCGAATCCCAGCTGGGCCAGCGTTGAGATCTATCTCCTTAAAACTCCCGCTCTGTCTGCTGTCAGTAGGGGACACCGATGGGCTTGAAAAGGCCGCCGTCCTTCTCATGGAATATTAAGCCGTGGCTCCGTATGCGAGAGAGTCTTACCCGGTGCGTGTTAAAGAACACGCTTGATGGCCTTTATGGGAGGCTACCATCTGTCTCCCAACAGCCGTCTAGTGGGTCCCCTCCCCCTCAAACCTTCTCTGAGCCTTTGGGGTTCTGCTGACCTGGCCATTTAACCCATTGTGCGCAAAAAAATTCAGCTCAGAGGTAAAACAAGCCAACAACTGTTTGAAGAATAGATTGTGCCCCATTTTTTCTGAACCTCATTTGTAAACAACCCATGATTGTCATAATGACTGAGTAACTTGGCATGATGATAAGCTTTGATTATTTGACAATCTTTCAAAGTTTCAATGTTTAAGTTAATCCTTCCAATTTTCAAACAGCATTTTTTAAACTTTAATTGCAAGACAATTTTAATAAAGTTATGATCAGACGCAATATCATCTCCCTTTAACGACCTTGTATTCCTAACAGAGCCTTTTACTGCTAATTAATTCACGATCAATCATATTTACATAGAAGCCGTTAACTGATACCCACGTGTATTATAAATATACCGATGCTTATATTAAGTGTTAATTATTCTCAAACCATTAAACTTACTTACTTTGTAGTTAATATCCTCTATTCCTATTGCAACTAAAAATTCCAAAATCACTTATTACTCCTATTATTACTACTATTACTCCTATTACTCCAATAGGGATTGAGGATATGAATGACCTACAGGTATTGAGGATATGAATTATATATTCTTTGTCAATGGTCAGAGTCAGTACCAACGTTGGACTGAAGTCATCAAACAGAAGAATAATTTCCTCTCTTTTGACAATTCAAATTATTCCCAAGTTGTTCCTAAAACCTACCCTCTTCATTGCCATCAATGCCATTAGTCAGAGCAAGGCCATCTGGACAGCCATTAACCGAAAGGAGGGAAATTAAATATGCATAAAAATTTAAATAAATATATATTTTTTGTTCAATATAGCGTACAAAAAATTTCATTTAACCGACTATATTTAAATATGCTTAAATATTTTAAAACTGATTATTATATTTTTAAAACTATTAGCTACCAGTTGAATCTTAAGAAATTAAATTTAATTAAATCAGTCGCACATCTGAAGGCAAATTCTTCTTTTGTTGCATTGCTTAGGCCTGATGTGCAATAGGATGTCTTTGAATGGTGTTTAATACAACGTTTTTTTTTCCTATAATATAAAACATTTCTATAATACATGTAACTGCAGGTAGTTTATCAATGTAACGTTAACTATATTACTATTACAATAATAGTGCAAAATAGTAAAACTTTTAAACGAATATATATTTAACTATTATTACATTAATTATTGTAACTAACTGTTGTTTTATTCATTAGTTAAGCAAAATTTGAGCAATCTGCAGTAATACAGTACAAAAATTTATAAAAATTTCTTTCCTTACGTAACGTGACCAAAATAGCTGCCATGGCCTTTATTATCGAGGTCAAGGCTTTGATCAGAGCGATTTCGATACACCTGGCCTGGAAGGGGCGGGGGTGGCTTAGTCGGTAGCACGCCAGGCTCGTAATCTGTAGTTCCCAGGTTCGAGTCCCAGCTGGGTCAGCGTTGAGATTTATCTCCGCAAAATTCCCCGCCCCGCCCACGGTCAGTAGGGGACACCGATGGGCTTGGAAAGGCCGCCGTCCGTCGGATGAGACGTTAAGCCGTGGCCCCGTGTGCGGGAGAGCCATACCCTGTGCACGTTAAAGAACACGCTGGATGGCCTTGACGGGAGGCTACCATCTGTCTCCCAACAGCTGTTCCAGTGGGTCCCCTCCCCCAACCTTCTCTGAGCCTTCGGAGTCCATGTGGACTGGCCATTTAGCCCATGGTGTGTAAAAAAGTGCCGCTCAGAGGCAAAACAACCCAACCCAACCCTGGCCTGGATAGTCATCAAAGGAGGAAAATTAAATATGCGTAAAGTTTAAGTGTTTTAATTTGTATATATTTTATCTACGAGATATTTAATTAGAAGCAGCATATGGGAAGATAATTTACTGACTATAAGACTATAAGTTTATTAAAATATTTCTGATTTTAGAATTATTAATTAAAAAATAAATACCTACCGGATAAATTTTAACAGATTTAAATTTAATTATAACACCTTTAAATAATTACATTTTAGCGTACTGCCCTACCTTCATGTATGCATCTAAGTGGCATTGCATTATGAGGGCTTAATAACAGAATAACAGACAGCTTTTCAAGTCTTTAATTCCCATTTCAAATTTAACTGCAAGAAATATTTTATTAATGCAAACCATTTCTTATAAGAGAATCAGTACCGGTTCTGCTGAGAAGCAAACTTACAAATGTTTGCTATCCTCTGGTCCAGAATTTCAGAATTTAAAGAAATTTGGTATTATTTTTAGGCATTGATCTTTATCTCTCTCTCTTTCAAACCCCGAATATCTAGTTTATAACACTGGAATTCCCGTGTGAGGACATCAAGAGAATAATCTCTGTGTTGGTACTCACATTTCAGGTCCTGTGGAAGGTAGGACGAACAATATCAAACAGGTTCCTAATCGCAGTTATGGAGCAAAAATTTCGTTACCCCATCATTAAAGGCTTAAGCCACCAATGCTGGTAGGATTGGGTTGTTTGATCTCTGAGCGGCAATTTTTTAGCACAAGGGACTAAATGGTCAGATCACAAGGACCCCGAGATCTCAGAGAAGGTTAGAGGACCCACTTGACGGCTCTTAGTACACAGATAATAGCCTCCCTTCAAAGACATCCCCCGTGTTCTTTAACGTGCACAGGATATGGCTCTCCATCACATGGGGCCAAGGCTTAACGTTCTATCCGATGGTCGATCCATCTCCCCATCTGATCCCAAGCCGATCTATCTCCCCTACTGAAAGGCAGGAAGATTTGAGGAGATAAATCTCCACTGTGGGCCAGATGAAACTCGAACTTCTGAAATGCAGAATACGAGCCTGGCGTGCTACCGACTGAGCCACCCCCAGCACTGCTGGTAGGAAGTTCAGGCACCACCTTAACAGGGTGAAAGTTTCAAGAATCAGAATCGAAAGAGAAACTGACTTTCCTCAGACACATTACTCCCGTTCAGGGTTGGCGATCCCCTTACAATCAAGGGTTCAGATACATGTGATGGTCTTTGATCAGGATTATCCACCAGCTGATATAAGATATCCTCTGCATCTATTCATTTGGATATGTCAACGCACATACAAACAGAAAACAGAGTGATAGATTTTCGCTCAACAGAAGCCCACCACTGCAGCTAGTTCAGGATCCATAATCTAGCTCAATCTCATTATCCAGTACAGTGGGCGCAAAATTCTTCACTCTGCCCACGGTCGTAGGGAACACCGATGGGCTTGGAAAGGTCTCAGTCCGTCAGATGGGACGTTAAGTCGTGGCCCCGTATGCGGAAGAGAGCCATACCCTGCGCACATTAAAGAATACGCTGGATGGCCTTGACGGGATGCTTCCACCTGCATCCCGACAGCTGTTCCAGTGGGTCTCCTCCCCAACCTTCGGGGTCCTTGTGACCTGGCCATTTCAGTGGGTCTCCCCCCCCAGCCTTCGGGGTCCTTGTGACCTGGCCATTTAGCCCATGGTGTGCAAAAAAGGCCGCTCAGAGGTAAAACAACCCAACCCAGTCCAGTGGATATAAGTGGTCAGTGCCAAGTTGAGTATTCTTCAGCAGAGTAGAAAAAATATGGTCAGAGATGTCCAGATAATAGGCCACACTGATTTAGCATCCTTTTCGTTCCCTTCCGTAAGAAAAAAATCTCTTTTGAAAGGTATTAAAGCCTGTACCACGAGAAGGCGGGGTTGGATTTTAGGTGCTAGGCGTGACCTGTTCTGTGCATCATCACAGAGAATTGGTACACGCTGTCCTTCAGTGTATAGATAGCTACTCATTATAGACTTTACATTCATTATTAGAGGCCATTAAAATTTTCCAATTTAAACAAAAAAGTCTTTGTCTTTTTCAGAGTCTTTGTGGTAACATTTTAGAACAAAATGAATATTTAAAGCCAAATTTTTAAACATTTTCTGATTCAAAATACGTCTGAAACAAACACTTGAATTTCTTCAAATAAATTTTATAGATAGTAATATTTAAAATTATTTTTCCCTTTTTTAACGATGCAAATGTTATTCCACCAGTATTTATGTAAAAAAAGTAATTTAAATTTAATATCATATATATATACGATATGAATATTTTAAGATTATGAATTTAAATCTAGAAAAGCTTCTACTAATGTTGAAGCTTAAATGTTTCGAATGTAGATGACGAACCAATCGCTGATCGAATAGATTAGTCCACGAAGGTTGGGGGAGGAGACCCACTGGAACAGCAGTTGGGAGACAGATGGTAGCCTCCCGTCAAGGCCATCCAGCGTGTTCTTTAACGTTGGGTTGTTATACCTCTGAGCGGCACTTTTTTGCACACCATGGGTTAAATGGCCAGGTCACATGGACCACGAAGGTTCAGAGAAGGTTGGGGTAGGGGACCCACTGGAACAGCTGTTGGGAGACAGATGGTAGCCTCCCGTCAAGGCCATCCAGCGTGTTCTTTAACGTTGGGTTGTTTTACCTCTGAGCGGCACTTTTTTACACACCATGGGCTAAATTGCCAGGCCACATGGACCCCGAAAGCTCTGAGGAGGTTGGGGGAGGGGACCCACTGGAACAGCTGTTGGGAGACAGATGGTAGCCTCCCGTCAAGGCCATCCAGCGTGTTCTTTAACGTTGGGTTGTTTTACCTCTGAGCGGCACTTTTTTGCACACCATGGGCTAAATTGCCAGGCCACATGGACCCCGAAAGCTCTGAGGAGGTTGGGGGAGGGGACCCACTGGAACAGCTGTTGGGAGACAGATGGTAGCCTCCCGTCAAGGCCATCCAGCGTGTTCTTTAACGTTCGGTTGTTTTACCTCTGAGCGGCACTTTTTTGCACACCATGGGCTAAATGGCCAGGCCACATGGATCCCGAAGGCTCAGAGAAAGTTGGGGGAGGGGACCCACTGGAACAGCTGTTGGCAGACAGATGGTAGCCTCCCGTCAAGGCCACCCAGCGTTTCTTTAACGTTGGGTTGTTTTACCTCTGAGCGGCACTTTTTTGCACACCATGGGCTAAATGGCCAGGTCACATGGACCCAGAAGACTCAGAGAAGGTTGGGGGAGGGGACCCACTGGAACAGCTGTTGGGAGACAGATGGTAGCCTCCCGTCAAGGCCACCCAGCGTGTTCTTTAACGTTGGCTTGTTTTACCTCTGAGCGGCACTTTTTTGCACACCATGGGCTAAATGGCCAGGTCACATGGACCCCGAAGGCTCAGAGAAGGTTCGGGGAGGGGACCCACTGGAACAGCTGTTGGGAGACAGATGGTAGCCTTCCGTCAAGGCCATCCAGCGTGTTCTTTAACGTTGGGTTGTTTTACCTCTGAACGGCACTTTTTTGCACACCATGGGCTAAATGGCCAGGCCACATGGATCCCGAAGGCTCAGAGAAAGTTGGGGGAGGGGACCCACTGGAACAGCTGTTGGGAGACAGATGGTAGCCTCTCGTCAAGGCCATCCAGCGTGTTCTTTAACGTTGGGTTGTTTTACCTCTGAGCGGCACTTTTTTGCACACCATGGCCTAAATGGCCAGGTCACATGGACCCCGAAGGCTCAGAGAAAGTTGGGGGAGGTGACCCACTGGAACAGCTGTTGGGAGACAGATGGTAGCCTCCCGTCAAGGCCATCCAGCGTTTTCTTTAGCGTTGGGTTGTTTTACCTCTGAGCGTCACTTTTTTGCACACCATGGGCTAAATGGCCAGGTCACATGGACCCCGAAGACTCAGAGAAGGTTGGTGGAGGGGACCCACTGGAACAGCTGTTGTGAGACAGATGGTAGCCTCCCGTCAAGGCCATCCAGCGTGTTCTTTAACGTTGGGTTGTTTTACCTCTGAGCGGCACTTTTTTGCACACCATGGGCTAAATGGCCACGTCACATGGACCCCGAAGGCTCAGAGAAGGTTGGGGGAGGGGACCCACTGGAACAGCTGTTGGGAGACAGATGGTAGCCTCTCGTCAAGGCCATCCAGCCTGTTCTTTAACGTTGGGTTGTTTTACCTCTGAGCGGCACTTTTTTGCACACCATGGGCTAAATGGCCAGGTCACATGGACCCCGAAGGCTCAGAGAAAGTTGGGGGAGGTGACCCACTGGAACAGCTGTTGGGAGACAGATGGTAGCCTCCCGTCAAGGCCATCCAGCGTGTTCTTTAACGTTCGGTTGTTTTACCCCTGAGCGGCACTTTTTTGCACACCATGGGCTAAATGGCCAGGTCACATGGACCCCGAAGGCTCAGAGAAGGTTGGGGGAGGGGACCCACTGGAACAGCTGTTGGCAGACAGATGGTAGGCTCCCGTCAAGGCCATCCAGCGTGTTCTTTAACGTTGGGTTGTTTTACCTCTGAGCGGCACTTTTTTGCACACCATGGGCTAAATGGCCAGGTCACATGGACCCCGAAGGCTCAGAGAAGGTTCGGGGAGGGGACCCACTGGAACAGCTGTTGGGAGACAGATGGTAGCCTCCCGTCAAGGCCATCCAGCGTGTTCTTTAACGTTGGGATGTTTTACCTCTGAACGGCACTTTTTTGCACACCATGGGCTAAATGGCCAGGCCACATGGATCCCGAAGGCTCAGAGAAAGTTGGGGGAGGGGACCCACTGGAACAGCTGTTGGGAGACAGATGGTAGCCTCTCGTCAAGGCCATCCAGCGTGTTCTTTAACGTTGGGTTGTTTTACCTCTGAGCGGCACTTTTTTGCACACCATGGGCTAAATGGCCAGGTCACATGGACCCCGAAGGCTCAGAGAAAGTTGGGGGAGGTGACCCACTGGAACAGCTGTTGGTAGACAGATGGTAGCCTCCCGTCAAGGCCATCCAGCGTTTTCTTTAACGTTGGGTTGTTTTACCTCTGAGCGGCACTTTTTTGCACATCATGGGCTAAATGGCCAGGTCACATGGACCCCGAAGACTCAGAGAAGGTTGGTGGAGGGGACCCACTGGAACAGCTGTTGTGAGACAGATGGTAGCCTCCCGTCAAGGCCATCCAGCGTGTTCTTTAACGTTGGGTTGTTTTACCTGTGAGCGTCACTTTTTTGCACACCATGGCCTAAATGGCCAGGTCACATGGACCCCGAAGACTCAGAGAAGGTTGGTGGAGGGGACCCACTGGAACAGCTGTTGTGAGACAGATGGTAGCCTCCCGTCAAGGCCATCCAGCGTGTTCTTTAACGTTGGGTTGTTTTACCTCTGAGCGGCACTTTTTTGCACACCATGGGCTAAATGGCCAGGTCACATGGACCCCGAAGGCTCAGAGAAAGTTGGGGGAGGTGACCTACTGGAACAGCTGTTGGGAGACAGATGGTAGCCTCCCGTCAAGGCCATCCAGCGTTTTCTTTAACGTTTAGTTGTTTTACCTCTGAGCGTCACTTTTTTGCACACCATGGGCTAAATGGCCAGGTCACATGGACCCCGAAGACTCAGAGAAGGTTGGTGGAGGGGACCCACTGGAACAGCTGTTGGGAGACAGATGGTAGCCTCCCGTCAAGGCCATCCAGCGTGTTCTTTAACGTTGGGTTGTTTTACCTCTGAGCGGCACTTTTTTGCACACCATGGGCTAAATGGCCACGTCACATGGACCCCGAAGGCTCAGAGAAGGTTGGGGGAGGGGACCCACTGGAACAGCTGTTGGGAGACAGATGGTAGCCTCCCGTCAAGGCCATCCAGCGTGTTCTTTAACGTTCGGTTGTTTTACCTCTGAGCGTCACTTTTTTGCACACCATGGGCTAAATGGCCAGGTCACATGGACCCCGAAGACTCAGAGAAAGTTGGGGGAGGGGACCCACTGGAACAGTTGTTGGGAGACAGATGGTAGCCTCCCGTCAAGGCCATCCAGCGTGTTCTTTAACGTTGGGTTGTTTTACCTCTGAGCATCACTTTTTTGCACACCATGGGCTAAATGGCCAGGTCACATGGACCCCGAAGGCTCAGAGAAGGTTGGGGGAGGGGATCCACTGGAACAGCTGTTGGGAGACAGATGATAGCCTCCCGTCAAGGCCATCCAGCGTGTTCTTTAACGTTGGGTTGTTTTACCTCTGAGCGGCACTTTTTTGCACACCATGGGCTAAATGGCCAGGTCACATGGACCCCGAAGGCTCAGAGAAGGTTGGGGGAGGGGACCCACTGGAACAGCTGTTGGGAGACAGATGGTAGCCTCCCGTCAAGGTCACCCAGCGTGTTCTTTAACGTTGTGTTGTTTTACCTCTGAGCGGCACTTTTTTGCACATCATGGGCTAAATGGCCAGGTCACATGGACCCCGAAGGTTCAGAGAAGGTTGGGGGAGTTGACCCACTTAAACAGCTGTTGGGAGACAGATGGTAGCCTCCCGTCAAGGCCATCCAGCGTGTTCTTTAACGTGCACAGGGTATGACTCTCCCGCACACGGGGCCACGGCTTAACGTCCCATCCGACGGACGGCGGCTTTTCCAAGCCCATCGGTGTCCCCTACTGACCGTGGGCAGGGCGAGGAATTTTGCGGGGATAAATCTCAACGCTGACCCAGCTGGAACTCGAACCAGGGAACTATAGATTACGAGCCTGACGCGCTACCGACTGAGCAACCTCCGCCCCTAGTCCACGTTGATTCTTCGTTTAACCACTCATATAAAAACAATATTTTTTGAGAAATTCAAAACAAACACGTAAACCACACAGAACAATGTAATTTTTACCTTTAGACCCAAGTCTCTACCCTTAACATACCATACTTTACCAACTAAATTGACAATTTCTGAGCAGCAGAATCCCAGAAAATATAATTTGTTCAAAGTTTGCCATTTTCAAAATTAAGCACTGTCTTACGATGGAAAATATGACTATTGGAATCTTTCTTCAGGGTGGGATCTGCACTCACTATCTCTTTATAATAAACCCGGCTGAAGACAATTTTTTTCTCTCTATACAAAGTATTAGTGGCTTAAAATAGCACTATTGGAAGAGTTAGGAAACTCTCAGAGCGATATTTTAATACATGCCTAATAGAAGTAAAGAATCATATATATTCGAAATGAATGATTTGTATGTTCTCGGCAGATAAACGGAAACAGTTCCATGTTATCTCAATTTGAAAAATCACATTCAGCGCTCAAGAACTGGGGCATGGGTGGCTCGGTCGGTAGTGCGCCATACTCGCAATCTGCAATTCCTAGTTCGAGTCCCGCCTGGGCCAGCGTTGAGAAATATCTCCGCAAAACTTCCCGCCCTCGGTCAGTAGGGAGATCGTGTTTGACAGCCTCCGTCCATCAGATGGAACTTTAAGCCGTGGCCTTGTTTGCGGGAGAGCCATATCCTGTGTATATTAAAGAACACGCTGGATGGCCTTGACGGAAGCTTACCATCTTTCTCCCAACAGCTGTTCCAGTGGGTCTTCTCCCCCAACCTTCTCTGAGCCTTCGGGGTCTTTTTGACCTGGTCATTTAGCCCCTTGTGGCGAAAAAAAGTGCCGCTCAGAGGTAAAACAACACAATCTGCCCTGGGAATATAAACTGTCAATGAAAGCACAGAGGGGAATCGAACCTGGAAACATCCGGTTATGACCTAGCCCTGCTGCCTTGTCCCCATATTGGCTTTTCTTAAAATATGAGTTAAGAAACGAAAACGCAGTCAAAGTGTTTTTGACTTCCCCTGTGGACTTCGTGAAAAGAAAAAAGTGTCATAGCTTTACCTCCACGATTGAAAGAGAAAGCTTTACCTCCACGTTTCAATTAGTTCCAAGATTAACATGGTCCCAGGTTCGAATCAGATCTGTGCCAACGTTGAGATTTATCTCCGCTGACACCCACCCTGTCTTGATGAGAAAGGGTACACCGATGGGCTTGGGATGGCTGTCCGCTGTCGAATGGTAAATCCGTGGTTTCATGTGCAGGACAGCCACGAATGAAAGCATCAAACACAGGAGAGGTTTGGTCACATCAAAGTTGTCCTGCTCTGATGTTCCCATGGTAGGTCACATCAAAGAACATAATGGATGGCCTGGATATGAGGATTCCATCTGTCTCCTAAAACAATGAAACTCATTTTCACTACCAGTTCCCAGCCTTTGACATCCTTATGACCAAGTTTTTGAGTGTAGGGGCGGGGGTGGCTCAATCGGTAACGTGCCAGGCTCATAATATGCAGTTCCCAAGTTCGAGTCCTACTTAGGCCAGCATTGAAATTTATCTCCTGAAAGCTTCCACCATTCCCTCGGTCAGTAAGGGACACTGATAGACTTGGAAAAGCCGCCTTTCGTTGGAAGGGACGTTAAGCCGGGGCTCCATATGCGGGAGAGCCATACCCTGTGCAGGTTACAAAACACACTGGGTGGCCATGACGGGAGGCTTTCTTCTGTCTCCTAACAGCTGTCCAGTTTTTCCCCTCCCCTAAACCTTCTCTGACCACTTGGGGCCCTTGTGACCTGGCCATTTAGCTCATTGTGTGCAGAAAAAAAAAGTGCCTCTCAGAGGTTAAACAACCCAAAGCTCAATAACTAGTTTTCATCATCATATCATCTAGTTCACATCATCATATCATCTAGTTCACATCATCATATCATCTAGTTCACATCATCATATCATCTAGTTCACATCATCATATCATCTAGTTCACATCATCATATCAGGGGTTCTCAACGTGGGGTACGCGGTAAAATTTTTTGGGGTACGTCGTGAGAGCTCAAAAGTCGATTACCCAGTAAAATGTTTATCGTGAATTGCACCGTAAAATGTTTACCGTGCGTGATGCACCGTGAGATGTTTACCGTAAATGTTTACCGTGAAAATCTCTATTTGATTCTATTCGTAATCAAATAGTAAAGAGAATTTTACAGGAATTCATAGTTCATCGTAGGCTGTAAGCAAATAGTGAAGTGAATTTTACATTAATCCATTGCTCATCATAAAGGGTAAGCAAATAGTGAAGTGAATTTTACATTAATCCATTGCTCATCATAAAGGGTAAGCAAATAGTGAAGTGAATTTTACATTAATCCATTCCTCATCATAAAGGGTAAGCAAATAGTGAAGTGAATTTTACATTAATCCATTGCTCATCATAAAGGGTAAGCAAATGGTGAAGTGAATTTTACATTAATCCATTGCTCATCATAAAGGGTAAACAAATAGTGAAGTGAATTTTACATTAATCCATTGCTCAACATAAAGGGTAAGCAAATAGTGAAGGTAATTTTACATTAATCCATTGCTCATCATAAAGGGTAAGCAAATAGTGAAGTGAATTTTACATTAATCCATTGCTCAACATAAAGGGTAAGCAAATAGTGAAGGTAATTTTACATTAATCCATTGCTCATCATAAAGGGTAAGCAAATAGTGAAGTGAATTTTACATTAATCCATTGCTCAACATAAAGGGTAAGCAAATAGTGAAGGTAATTTTACATTAATCCATTGCTCATCATAAAGGGTAAGCAAATAGTGAAGTGAATTTTACATTAATCCATTGCTCAACATAAAGGGTAAGCAAATAGTGAAGTGAATTTTACATTAATCCATTGCTCATCATAAAGGGTAAGCAAATAGTGAAGGTAATTTTACAGGAACCAGTAGCCCATTGTAAACCGTAAGCAAATAACGCAGGAGTTTAATTTACCTTTCAGGAATTCATAGCTCATCGTAAACCGTAAACAAATAGTGAAAAGGATTCGTTTTACTTTACAGGAAACAACAGCTAATCGTACGCCGTACAAATATGTACAAAGAGTACAGAAGGTTTTTTAACGAGGAATCACGACTCGTACTAGGCGTTTTAAGAGCACAAATCGGAAATAAGACTTCTTTTAATGGAGACCCAAGTCTCATTCTTGGCTTCTTCATGGCGCAAATAGCTCAGAAGTTTTAGGTTTTTTAGCAGGTTCCGATGTATTACCTCTGAGCGGCACTTTTGTACACACAGATGGGTTGGGTTGTTTTACCTCTGAGCGGCACTTTTTTGCACACCATGGGCTAAATGGCCAGGTCACATGGACCCCGAAGGCTCAGAGAAGGTTGGGAGAGGGGACCCACTGGAACAGCTGTTGGGAGACAGATGGCATCCTCCCGTCAAGATCATCCAGCGTGTTCCTTAACGTGCACAGGATGTGACCCTCTCTCGACCACGGCACCACGGCTTAACGTCCCATCCGACGGACGGCGGCCTTTCCAAGCCCATCGGTGTCCCCTACTGACCGTGGGTAGGGCGGGGAATTTTGCGGAGATAAATCTCAACGCTGACCCAGCTGGGACTCGAACCTGGGAACTACAGATTACGATCCTGGCGCGCTACCGACTGAGCCACCCCCGCCCCATAGACACAGATAATTAGATAGCCAGGTCACAGATACTTCAGGAGCTCAGAGAAAGTTACGGAAACTGCGAGGAGACAGACGGAAGCCTCCCATCAAGGCTATCCATCATGCTCTTTAACAAGTACAGGGTAGGGACACTTACACACTGGACCACGGTTTAGCGTTCCATCAGACAGATGGCCATCTCCAAACCATTCAATACCCCCTTTCTGACCGAGGAAAGGGTGGGATGTTTATAATAACAATAATAATAATAAAAAATAAATACCCCCTCAAGCAGCTGCTTGTCACAGAGGTCTGACAGGAGCATATCAGTTTATATGCCATAGTAGAAGGTCTGAGAGGATGACAGGCTTTCAGCAGGAAAACGACACAGACAGCCATACCTTATCCGGGGATCGAACCCAGGTCCCTTAGATCAGTAGCCAAGCTCATTTACCACAAATAAATCCCAACTCTGCCAAGCTGAGACTCAGACTTTTTAGTTGGGTTGTTTTACATCTGAGCGACATTTTTTTTTTTGCACACAATGGACTAAATGGCCAGATCACAAGGACCTCGTAGGCTCAAAGAAGGTTGAGGGAGGGGATCCACTGGAACAGCTATTAAGGGACAGATGGTAACCTTCCGCCAAATGGTAACCTTCCGCCAAGGCCATCCAGCGTGTTCTTTAGTGTGCGCAGGATATGGCTATCCCGCACACAGGGTCACGGCTTAACGTCCCATCCGACGGACTGCTGTCTTTCCAAGTCCATTGGTTCCCTTAATGAGTGGGCAGGGCGGGGAGTTTTGCGGAGATAAATCTCAACGCTGACCCAGCTGGGACTCGAACCTGAGAACTGCAGATTATGAGCCTGGCGTGCTACCGACTGAACCACCTCCGCCTCCTAAAGTTAACAAGGAAGAAATTCGAATGATGAAACATTTTAGTAGCAATCAAAGCCCGACTGATGAGATACATTTTTTCCCAGCCTATTGTTCTCGAAGTTATAAAAGGGTAAAGAATTCTCATATTGATCACCATGACAAATGGGGCGGGGGTGGCTCAGTCGGTAGTGCGCCAGGCTCGTAATCTGTAGTTCCCAGGCGGGGGTGGCTCAGTCGGTAGCGTGCCAGGCTCGTAATCTGTAGTTCCCAGGTTCGAGTCCCAGCTGGGGCAGCGTTGAGATTTATCTCCGCAAAATTCCCCGCCCTGCCCACGGTCAGTAGGGGACACCGATGGGCTTGGAAAGGCCGCCGTCCGTCGGATGGGACGTTAAGCCGTGGCCCCGTGTGCAGGAGAGCCATACCCTGTGCACGTTAAAGAACACGCTGGATGGCCTTGACGGGAGGCTACCATCTGTCTCCCAACAGCTGTTCCAGTGGGTCCCCCTCCCCCAACCTTCTCTGAGCCTTCCGGGTCCATGTGACCTGGCCATTTAGCCCATGGTGTGCAAAAAAGTGCCGCTCAGAGGTAAAACAACCCAACCCAATCCTGTAGTTCCCAGGTTCGAGTCCCAGCTGGGCCAGCGTTGAGATTTATCTCCGCAAAATTCCCTGCCCTGCCCACGGTCAGTAGGGGACACCGATGGGCTTGGAAAGGCCGCCGTCCGTAGGATGGGACGTTAAGCCGTGGCCCCGTGTGCGGGAGAGCCATACCCTGTGCACGTTAAAGAACACGCTGGATGGCCTTGACGGGAGGCTACCATCTGTCTCCCAACAGCTGTTCCAGTGGGTTCCCTCCCTCAACCTTCTCTGCGCCTACGGGGTCCATGTGACCTGGCCATTTAGCCCATGGTGTGCAAAAAAGTGCCGCTCAGAGGTAAAACAACAACCCAACCCATGACAAATACAATCAGTCGTCGATGAATTATACATCGTCCAAGAGCAAAGGGCACTCAGCAATAAGTGGCTCTCACTTTCATTTAGGGAATGTACTTGCAATTTTAACCCGACAACAACACTCGTATTTTATAACTTCTACTCTTTCTTGCAGTCTAGAATTCTCTTTGTTGTTGACTGGGGCCATTCTAACAAAACCTACTTCGCTTCGCTCTTTACAGCCAACTGTGAACTTCCATGGCTCTTTCTCTCTCTTTCGCGCTCTAAGAGCATCGGACCACCTGCGTGTGCTGCTGGTAATTTGCCGAGGTGAAGGTCAGTACGGATGCAGCGAGATAGAGTGCAGCACATTAACGGCTAACGCCAGTTTGCTGCTAAATAGCAGTAAAGGGTAACAGCCAATATCTCAGTTTATGAAATTTTGAACGAGTCAGGCAGTAAATGACGTCAGACGCAATTGGGAATGAAAAGCCGGAACGAGGGACTTTCTCCTAATTGAAAGGCGTTACCTGCAGGCACGGAGAGTTAGAATGTTTTACCTCTGAGCGGCACTTTTTTGCACACCATGGGCTAAATGTTCAGGTCACATGGATCCCGAAGGCTCAGAGAAGGTTGGGGGAGAGGACCCACTGGAACAGCTGTTGGGAGACAGATGGTAGCCTCCCGTCAAGGCCATCCAGCGTGTTCTTTAACGTGCACAGGGTATGGCTCTCCCACACACGGGCCACGGCTTAACGTCTTATCCGACGGACGGCGCCCTTTCCAAGCCCATCGGTGTCCCCTACTGACCGTGGGCAGAGCGGGGAAATTTTGCGGAGATAAATCTCAACGCTGACACAGCTGGGACTCGAACCTGAGAACTGAAACTTCATAGATTAACATAGTATTTTAAGAAAGGGACATTAGAAAAATGAAAAGGGCATTCCTCCAAAAATAGGTGTCCCAATTCCGAGGTATGTTATGTATATATATATACCGTAATATAATACAGGTGATTCAAAACATTATACTGGGTGATTCAAAACTCTTGGGTCAAACTTTAAGGGGTGATAGAACCCACCTAAACAAACACTTTTCGTCATATAATGCAGGGTCGGAACTCAAGCGGTGAAACGCTAGAGGGCGCGTTCCAGTGAACACTTATAAGCGCTGGTTTTCGCACTCGTCGTTATTTCTACCGTGTATTTCACAGTCTTTGGGCTTCCCTCGCATTCCCGTCCGCAGCTCCATACGTGAAATGCATGTCCGCCGTTTCCTGATTCGTGAAACAATTCATCCATTCTGCGATCCACGGTAGAAATGACGACGAGTGTTAAAACCAACGCTTATAAGTGTTCACTGGAAAGCGCCCTCTAGCGCTTCACCGCTTGAGGTCCAACCATGCATTGTATAACGTAAAGTGCTTGTTTAGGTGTGTTCTATCACCCTTAAGGTTTGGCCCAAGAGTTTTGAATCACCCTGTATACTTCAGGATGAGAATTGAGAATAGTCTCCTGTGAATCCGTGTAAACAGGGGACACATGTATTATAAAATGAGGGACGCTTCGTAATGTGTAATTCCCACGTTCGAGTCCCACCTGGGCCAACTTAGACTCTCAACTCCTAATTTATCCGTAAAACTCCATGCCCTGTCCACGGTCAGTAGGGGATACTGATGGGCTTGGAAAGGACTGTCAGATGAGACGTTAAGCCGTGGCCCCGTGTGTGAGAGAGCTGTTCTCTGTGCACGTTAAAGAACACTCTGGTTGGCCATGACGGGAGGCTACCATCTGTCTCCCAACAGTTATCCGTGGGTCCCCTTCCCCCAACCTTCTCCGAGCCCTCGGGTCCTTGTGACCTAGCCATTTAGGCATTGTGTGCCAAAAAATGCCACTCAGAGGTAAAACAACCAACTGTCATGAAATGAATCATAAAGGTATTAAGTGTGGTAAAGGGTTGTGTTGGGTTATTTTACCTCTGAGCGGCAGTTTTATGCACACAGGCCCAGAACTAGGAAAAGCATCGAGATGGAAGAAAGCAAAAAACACAACCTAACCGGAAAAATATAAAAAAGGGTGTGGGAGGGCGAAAAGACTGTATTTACAATACAACATTCTCTCTCCGTTTTATAGGTCATTAAAAAAATGGCCGTCCCGTGGCCGAGTGGTTAGCGCGCTCGGCTACTGATCTAAGGGACCTAGGTTCGAACCCTGGATAGGGCATGGCTGTAAGTGTCGTTTTTCTGCTGAGGTCCTACCATCCTCTCAGACCTTCTACTATGGCATATAAACTGTCAGACCTCTGTGGCAAGCAGCTGCTTGAGGAGGTATTTATTATTTGTTTTACTTTTTTGAAAAATGCATTGAATTTAAATATGTTCAAATTTTTTTTCCCACTCCTGGCATTCTGAATTTGCCTCTACTAGCCCTTACTGGTATTTTGAAAGGTAGCGGGGGGGTTATTATAGTATAATAATTCTGTAGTAATTATTTTTAAATTAAGTGTAATTATTTGATAACGACAAAATAAGTCATAAAACATATATATATTTTGTTTGTTTTATAATCCGTAAGAGTAAAAGCTTCAAAATGGAAGTTGCTGTCCGATGGCAAAGCGCGAAGGAGAAAAATGGAAAACGAGAATATTCCAATAATCATAGGACCTTTTCGTTCAGCATTTTGGAGCGCTTCCTGTGTTTCGAAGATATTTTAGGAATCAGAACAGTTTCATTGCGAATAGATTCAGTAGATTTCCTTTATCCAGGTAGCCTTTCGTCACTTAATCTATAAATACAAAAACCGAAAGCGCAGTTCGAAAAAGCGAAATTCGGAGCAAATGTGTTTTAATATAAAGTGCTAAATAGTTAAACAAAGTGAAACAGCAAAGTCACATTAGACTGAACAATCGGAAATTTCTCACTTTTAGCTATTTATCACTTTTTAAACTTTGTTCAACGTTTAAAATTTTCTGTACAAACCTGTTACTGATATATGCCTACAATTGAGAACTTTGTGAATAATGAAACTACCGACAAAATTATATAGAAACATAATTCAAGTTAATAACTTCCGTTTAATCTGACATGAGTATATACTTAACTACAATCCTATCTTGATTGGATGAACCTTTCTGGATGCATCCGAAATTATAAAATGCAGTGATATACATTGAAAGTTTAAACCCAATATAACTCTTTTAAGGCAAATATACCAACTCAAGAGCGATCCCGTGGCCAAGTGGTTAGCGTACTTGGCTACTGATCTAATGGGACCTGGGTTCGAGCCCTGGGTAAGGAATGGATGTTTGTGTCATTTTTCTGCTGAGGTCCTGCCATTCTCTCTATGTCCGCCTTCTCCTGATTCGTGAAACAATCCATACGTTCTGCATTTCACGGTAGAAATGACGACGAGTGCAAAACCCGCGCTTATAAGTGTTCGCTGGAAAGCGCCCTCTAGCGCTTCACTGCTTGAGTTCCGACCATGCATTGTATGACGAAAAGTGCTTGTTTATGTGTGTTCTATCAACCCTTAAAGTTTGGCCCAAGAGTACATTCTCCCCATTCAACTCCTGAGAAAAAATTACACCTAATTTTATTTTACTTAAAATCCAGTTTTTCTAAACACCTAACTTTTATTAATATTCAAGACTTATAATCAAGCTTAATATAAAGTCAAATATATTTTTTGGAAACGTTTTCGGCCCAGTCCGTACTGTAGCCGAGTAGTTAGCATGCTTGGTTACTAATAAAAAGGGCCTGGGATCCAGCCCTTGATATGGCATGGGTATTTGATTTTCTGCTGAGGTCCCACCTTCCTCACAGACCTATTATGGCATATAAACTGATAGGCTCATGTCAGACCTTTCAGCAAGCAGCTGCTTGAGGGCGCGCCAAGTTCGTAATCTGCAGTTCTAAGGTTCGAGTCCCAGCTGGCCAGCTGTTTGGGACACAGATGGTGGCCCCTGTCTCCCAACAGCTGTTCCAGTGGATCCCTTCCCCCAACCTTCTCTGAGCCCTCGGTATCCTTATTGGGTTGGGTTGGGTTGGGTTGTTTTACCTCTGAGCGGCACTTTTTTGCACACCTTGGGCTAAATGGCCAGGTCACATGGACCCCGAAGGCTCAGAGAAGGTTGAGGGAGGGGACCCACTGGAACAGCTGTTGGGAGACAGATGGTAGCCTCCCGTCAAGGCCATCCAGCGTGTTCTTTAACGTGCACAGGGTATGGCACTCCCACACACGTGGCCACTGCTTAACGTCCCATCCGACGGACGGCGGCCTTTCCAAGCCCATCGGTGTCCCCTACTGACCGTGGGCAGGGCGGGGAATTTTACGGAGATAAATCTCAACGCTGACCCAGCTAGGACTCGAACCTGGGAACTACAAATTACGAGCCTGGCGCGCTACCGACTGAGCCACCCCCTCCCCGGGGATCCTTATGACCTGCCTATTTAGCACATTGTGTGCAAAAAAAGTGTCGCTCATAGGCAATAAGTGCCTCTCAAGCAACCCAAGCTGCTTGAGGAGGTATTTTTAACTTTGCAAATTTCAGCCTGAAAAGGCTGGGAATTACTAGTGTAAATTAGGCTCTTAAAGCTAACTTTACCCTAAACGAAATGCACAATACCTGATTTCATATTAGTCCCTGTAGAAATTGAGCTCCTTTTTCCTTCACATTCCTTGTTATTCATAGGCTCCTTGTTATTCATAGGCTCCATTTTCTGACATTCGGAGGGCGGGGGTGGCTCAGTCGGTAGCGCGCCAGGCTCGTAATCTGTAGTTCCCAGGTTCGAGTCCCAGCTGGGTCAGCGTTGAGATTTATCTCCGCAAAATTCCCCGTCCTGCCCACGGTCAGTAGGAGACAACGATGGGCTTGGAAAGGCCGCCGTCCGTCGGATGGGACGTTAAGCCGTGGTCCCGTGTGTGGGAGAGCCATACCCTGTGCACGTTAAAGAACACGCTGGATGGCCTTGACGGGAGGCTACCATCTGTCTCCCAACAGCTGTTCCAGTGGGTCCCCTCCCCCAACCTTCTCTGAGCCTTCAGGGTCCATGTGACCTGGCCATTTAGTCCATGGTGTGCAAAAAAAGTGCCGTTCAGAGGTAAAACAACCCAACGTTAAAGAACACGCTGGATGGCTTTGACGGGAGGCTACCATCTGTCTCCCAACAACTGTTCCAGTGGGTCCCCTCCCCCAACCTTCTCTGAGACTTCGGGGTCCATGTGACCTGGCCATTTAGCCCATGGTGTGCAAAAAAAGTGCCGCTCAGAGGTAAAACAACCCAACGTTAAAGAACACACTGGATGGCCTTGACGGGAGGCTACCATCTGTCTCCCAACAACTGTTCCAGTGGGTCCCCTCCCCCAACCTTCTCTGAGACTTCGGGGTCCATGTGACCTGGCCATTTAGCCCATGGTGTGCAAAAAAAGTGCCGCTCAGAGGTAAAACAACCCAACGTTAAAGAACACGCTGGATGACCTTGACGGGAGGCTACCATCTGTCTCCCAACAACTGTTCCAGTGGGTCCCCTCCCCCAACCTTCTCTGAGCCTTCAGGGTCCATGTGACCTGGCCATTTAGCCCATGATGTGCAAAAAAGTGCCGCTCAGAGGTAAAACAACCCAACCCAAATCTGACATTCGGCGATGCTACAATTAACATAAAAAGTCAAAATAAATAAATGAAAACAACTTAATGAAGGAAAATAATCAATATGCATATTGCCTATTTGTGATTTTCATGTTAATTAGATTGCTGCTGTTATACTGATCTTTGTAGTCGTTTAACTAATTATTTCATCTGTTTTAATTATCATTATTTTTTTGTTAATCAAAATTTCCTTGTAATTTGTGTCTGTTGTGTATTTATATACAAGTTGCATGAAAGCAGGCCAAGATACAGAAAAAATGAGGGTGGGGTGGTCTCGAACTAGAAATAAGCAAAAGGGGGATGCATTTCCTTTGCAGTATAAGATTTATCCCTTCTTTTTACGTATCTTTAGTAAATTTCTTGAAAAAAGCATGAAAAATACATGTTAACTGGGGCGGGGGTGGCTCAGTCGATATCGCGCCAGGCTCGTAATCTGCAGTTCCCAGGTTCGAGTCCTAGCTGGGTTAGGGTTGAGATTTATTTCCGCAAAACTCCCTGCCCACAGTCAGTAGGGGACACCGATGGGCTTGGAAAGGCCGCCGTCCGTCTGATGGGACGTTAAGCCGAGGCCCCGTGTGCGAGATGTCATACCCTGTGTATGTTAAAGAACACGCTTGATGGCCTTGACGGGAGGCTACCATCTGTCTTCCAACAGCGGTTCCAATGGGTCTCCAACCTTCTCTGTGCCTTCGGGGTCCTTGTGACCTGGCTCTTTAGCCCATTTAGCTCAGAGGTATAACCAACGTCAGTTTATTTATATTTTTGCCTTTATTACCCTTAAGATCCCCCTCCCCCTCTACGGCCGTGGCTACGAAGATCATGCTTTTTTTTTTAACCAGGAGTCCCATTCAGTTATCGGCAAATATCATTTACTGTCACAGATCTCTTAAGGTTGGGTTGGGTTGTTTTACCTCTGAGCGGCACTTTTTTGCACACCATGGGCTAAATGGCCAGGTCACATGGACCCCGAAGGCTCAGAGAAGGTTGGGGGAGGGGACCCACTGGAACAGCTGTTGGGAGACAGATGGTAGCCTCCCGTCAAGGCCATCCAGCGTGTTCTTTAACGTGCACAGGGTATGGCTCTCCCGCACACGGGGCCACGGCTTAACGTCCCATCCGACGGACGGCGGCCTTTCCAAGCCCATCGGATCTCTTAAGGAGTCGTCTCAATAAATAATCAATAATCAAATGCAATGTTATTTTTAAATAATTTCTCCCTCAATAATAACTCACAAATTTTATCTGTATCAGAAACATTTCTTCACCTGGCTAAGACATCGGGAAGTCATTGGCTGAATCAGTGAAAGTAAGATTAAGTCGTGCTGACTGAAGAAGGCAAGAAAAAGGGGAAAAAAGGAACGAAAGATGGATGACGAAATGCCTAAACAAATCTCTCAGCAAAAGGAAGATCAAGCTCAGTTACGATAAGCTGTATTAACGAGGCAAATAAGCCATTGTGAGCCAAGACTTTATCTGTTTCTGGTACTCTTGGCTACTTCTTATCAGAAAAACCCAACGTAGATGTATTTCTCTGGCATTTGGTGATGGTTACACAGGAAAAGTTGCAGAAACATCTATATCATTCATGGGCTGAACATTAAGCTAATATGAAACTATAAATTGAAAAGGAAATTTAATTAAAATTATATATTTTAAAACGAAACTGGTAGTTATTATTTTTTTAAAATTCGCAATTAGTTTTGAAATACAGTATTTACAAATATTTTAATAAAGTCGTAAGTAATATTGTCGTAATTTTGTTTTGTAATATTTTAAAAAAGCTTGCAATTAAACTTTATATAAATTTCAAATTTAAATTTATTTTCAATAAGTATTATCTATAATTATTTTACATAAAATATCCCATTAAGCCGAAGCTTATCAGCGGGAATGTACATATATGGTTTTACAGGTATGATCTAGATTACATCAGTAGTACATAAAATGAAGGAGAGAAAAAAAAAAGAATAAATGAAAAAAATTAAATTACAGAAAATGCAATGAAAAACGTGTTGTGATAGTTATGTATTATACAATTATCATTATGAAAGGAACTTACCGTGTATTAGAGTTACTTCTTAAAAAATATCGGTAATTTTTTATCTGTTCAACAAATATCTCTCCGTGAATTCTTAAATGATTTCGCAACTCCCAAACGCATTGTGTGGAATACCTTTCCTTGTCATTAAGAAGCAGCGAAGACTTTCGCCATTTTGGCTGCTAGTAACAAAACTAAAACAAATCAACGAACTTTTGTTGAGTTGTTTTTTACCTCTGAGCTTCACAAAATGGGCTAAATGGCTAGGTCACAAGGACTCAGAGAAAGTTCGGAACCCACTGGAACAGCTGTTGGGAGACAGATGGTAGCCTCCCGTCAAGGCCATTCAACATGTTAATGTCAGAGGGTATTGTTCTTCAGTACTCAGGCTACGGCTTAACCTCACATCCGACGGACGGCGACCTTTCCAAGTCCATCGGTGTCCCCTCCAAGTCCATCGGTAATCCCGAGAAAAGGGAATTAGATTTATTAAGCTTCCCCAGCTGGAACTCGAACATGGAATTTTTTTCTTTTAAGAGATGTCAGATTAATTCTATGATACACAAGAAATTTAAATAATTTTTAACTTTCCCAGGTCACCAGAGCATTTAAATCCCCTTCTGTAAGGGGCGGGGGTGGCTCAGTCGGTAGCGCGCCAGGCTCGTAATCTGTAGTTCCCAGGTTCGAGTCCCAGCTGGGTCAGTGTTGAGATTTATCTCCGCAAAATTCCCCGCCCTGCCCACGGTCAGTAGGGGGCACCGCTGGGATTGGAAAGGCCGCCGTCCGTCGGATGGGACGTTAAGCCGTGGCCCCGTGTGCGGAAGAGCCATACCCTGTGCACGTTAAAGAACACGCTGGATGGCCTTGACGGGAGGCTACCATCTGTCTCCCAACAGCTGTTCCAGTGGGTCCCCTCCCCCAACCTTCTCTGAGACTTCGGGGTACATGTGACCTGGCCATTTAGCCCATGGTGTGCAAAAAAAGTGCCGCTCAGAGGTAAAACAACCCAACGTTAAAGAACACGCTGGATGGCCTTGATGGGAGGCTACCATCTATCTCCCAACAACTGTTCCAGTGGGTCCCCTCCCCCAACCTTCTCTGAGACTTCGGGGTCCTAATGATCTGGCCATTTAGCCCATGGTGTGCAAAAAAAGTGCCGCTCAGAGGTAAAACAAACAACGTTAAAGAACACGCTGGATGGCCTTGACGGGAGGCTACCATCTGTCTCCCAACAACTGTTCCAGTGGGTCCCCTCCCGCAACCTTCTCTGAGACTTCGAGGTCCTAGTGACCTGGCCATTAAGCCCATGGTGTGCAAAAAAAGTGCCGCTCAGAGGTAAAACAACCCAACCCCTTCTGTAATCCTGTCTCTTCCTTTAAAGATCACACAGAGAGTCAAGACTTGTTTCAGCAATTCGTGAACAGTCCCTTTCCAGGCTGGTTTTATTTCAGCTCTGTTGTGTGGCAACATCGAAAGCAGAAGCCGCAACTACAATTGGACATTATAAGGCACGTGCGCTGACGCGCGTGGCTTTTATCCGCGCCAGGCTCTCCGTGTTTCCGTCCAATCAGCGAGACTCTTCGTCACACCACGCGCGCTACGCGGGGCTCGTCCAAACACATTACTCTTGGCGGGAATGTTTCTGCTTACGTTTTACACTGCTCGTAACTCAGTCGGAAGTGTTTTGACTTATCTCGTGTTAGGTTAGGAGGGAAGCAGAACAGAGGGAAATCAACCCCCTCGTGAAGAACATGCACGCGCTAAAAGAATTGTTTGGAAAAAACAACATTTTAAAAGTGAGCGAGGACTTCAACTTTAATTATTAAAAATAAGTTGGGAATGGTGTCGCGACGAGTATAATCATGATAAATAACAGAGGCAACGAAAAATTATGTAGGACATTTTTTTTAATAATGCTCAAATTTATTTTTTCTTTGGTAGGTAAAAGAAAAGTCTTCCGTTGTGTTTGTTTTTTGCCGTAATTAAAAATTTACCAGCTTGAGATAAAAGTGGAACAAAACTTGCTTTTATTTTATTGTGGAAGTGTGCCCTTTTGGGATTTTTTTTCAATCTTTTCTCATCCACGGATCATTTGTCAGAACCGTAACTGCGGACCGCATATAAGCCCAATGTTTTTTTTTCCCAGATTGATAAATGTACTGCAACTGAAATTAAAATTTGAGAGAAATTTGAAAAATGACAACTGGCTTTTTTTTGTTTTTCAGATATTTCCGCCTTTTATGTAACATTTTACTGAATTTATTTCTTATTTTCTGTTACAACCAAGACCTGATTTGGATTGGGGTCCAAGAGGGCCTAGTAAGGATTATAGAGGTGAATGATTATTAAACTAGCGCATATATCACGCATTGTTCAAGAAATTTTTAAACGACTCTGGATTGGAGGGAATTTTTTTTTTCTAATTTTTATCTTATTTAGACGTTATTGTTTATTTTTAGCTCCAAAAAATTTCTTCTGATGTCAAATGAGATCGAAACAATTCAAAATGATCATTTATTCTGCAAGAAATTAAAACGGTACATTTTAAAGTTTGAAGATATAGAAAAACTTTTTATCTTAGTAAGTTATGTCTATTATTTCAATGGATCTAAATTCTTTTCTGAACATGTTATCTTTATCTTCCTATACATAAATTTGTATTTTAAGCATTAAGTTCCAGTATATTTTCTATATTTATAAATATATGAATTTTGGGTAGTGAAAATTTTCGCATGATTAAACTAGGTAAAATTGTAAGAGTGTGTATATGATTGTTTGTTTCTGTGAATCGAGTGTGTGTGTATGTGTTCATGTTTCGCATCTGTGAATCGGATGTATGTGTGTGTACGTTTATATATGTTTGTTTCTGCGAATCGAATGTGTGTGTGTGTTCATGTTTCGTTTCTATGAATCGTGTGTTCACACACAAGAATAAACATATTATCTCTCTGTCAGTTGCTCGCTACAAAAGAAGCTAACAGTTTACATCCTACAAATCTCAACAGAGTGGTATTATAGCTCTATTACGAATTTCCAAAATATATTTTTATCTCATCGAAACAAGAAAGTCACTAGAACAGACACTTGTGAAAAGTTTACTAAAGAGAAAGATGTATTTTCTCTATTCAATATTGTATACACTACAGTTTTCAGTTAGTCTTTTATTGTTAACTCACTATTTTACCTTTCTTGTTTCAGTTAAGTATAACTTATAGTCAATAATAAAACAGTTTTGCAGGAAAAATCTTTTATTCATACACTATCTTCAGAAAGGTTACATTTATCGATGACTTAATAAAGATTTTTTTTTTTTCGAAGCAAAGATTGAAGGATTCAAGATCGTAATAAAAGTTACCAGTCCACGAACACAACATTTTATTCTACATAAGTCGTCTCACTCTCATAATGAAGTTTCAGAGAACACATCACTTTATTCTGCAAGAGTCGAATCATTCACAAAATTCTGTAATGCTCGTAGGTGATTCTGTAACGCTCTCAGATAGAGGGAGAATTTGTTAGACTCTGTGGAATTCAAAATGGATCGAAGTTTCTCATCTAATCTCATCTATATTTATGTATGCAATGGTTTATAGAAAAATAAAATTTGGATTTATAAATTTATAAAATGTTATAGTGCAATAGAAATACAGTCTCATGCTTCCCCCCCCCCCTCCCCACCTTCTTTATATTTTCTACATTGGAAATCTCAAAAGAATATTGTTTAATACTCAAAACCATGTCCGGATGCAGAAAAAAATTAAGGGTCTAAGAAACTCAGTCGAGTCGGATAAAATAAAGGGGGGGGGGGTTGTAAATTGGATTTCCATTATAGTAAAACATTTCCCCCCTCCGTGTTACATATGTTTAAAAAATTCTTGAAAAATGTATAAAAAATGCATAAGGTGAATAACTTTTCCCTGTATTACCCTTATTAGCCTTCCCCAAAGGAGGAGGGGGGCATGCCCATTCCCCCCACCAAGATTGGGCCCTGCTCCAAACTGTTCCGCAGATCATTCACAACAATTATAAGGGCTATTCACAGCAATTATACGGACGACTCGCAATAATTAGAAGAACTATTCACAACAATATACGGACCATCAACAGGAATTACACTTTAAACTCTTACACAAACCACTCGCAACCATTCCTTTGACCGTTCCCCAAAAATGCAGAGATCACTTGCAAGAATGACACGAACCGCTCACAACATTTATAAGTAAAATTCACAATTCCGCAGACCATTATCCAAAATTGCGCGAATCAGTCGCAACAATGACACTTTATTTTTTTATCTGGAAAAATGAGAATAGGCTGTTAGGCCTGAGAAGTTGGGTTGTTTTACCTCTGAGCGGCACTTTTTTGCACATCATGGGGTAAATGGCCAGGTCACATGGACCCCAAAGGCTCAGAAAAGGTTGGGGGAGGGGACCCACTAGAACAGCTATTTGGAGACAGATGGTAGCCTCCCGTCAAGGCCATCCAGTGTGTTCTTTAACGTGCACAGGGTATGGCTCTCCTGCTCGGTTCGGTTCGGTTGTTTTACCTCTGAGCGGCACTTTTTTGCACACCATGGGCTAAATGGCCAGGTCACATGGACCCCGAAGGCTCAGAGAAGGTTGGGGGAGGGGACCCACTGGAACAGCTGATGGGAGACAGATGGTAGCCTCCCGTCAAGGCCATCCAGCGTGTTCTTTAACGTGCACAGGGAATGGCTCTCCCGCACACGGGGCCACGGTTTAACGTCCCAACCGACGGACGGCGGCCTTTCCAAGCCCATCGGTGTCCCCTACTGACCGTGGGCAGGGCGGGGGAAATTTTGCGGAGATAAATCTCAACGCTGACCCAGCTGGGACTCGAACCTGGGAATTACAGATTACGAGCCTGCCGTGCTACCGACTGAGCCACCCCCGCGCCTGGCTCTCCTGCACACGGGGCCACGGCTTAACGTCCCATCCGACGGACGGCGGCCTTTCCAAGCCCATCGGTGTCCCCTACTGACCATAGGCAGGGCGGGGAGTTTTTCGGAGATAAATCTCAACGCTGACCCAGCTGGGACTCGAACCTGGGAACTGCAGATTTCGAGCCTGTCGCGCTACCGACTGAGCCACCCTTATATTGTCAGAACAGAAGGTTAAGTCGATACATGACGAAGTTAAGAAACTTTGCCTTGTGATTGCACCAGAATTCAATAAGCACATAGATGTATCTTGAAGCCATGAGGCACTGTGAATTCCAGGAATGGAAGAAAAAGATGAACCCCATAGTGAATGATATGCATTAAAGTCACCGCCAATCTATGAGATCCGAGGTAGCGCAGATTCCTGATATTTGAGAATGTTTAGACCATAATTGGCATCCGTTATATAGACATTAACAATTAAGAATGATTTGTGATGGAAAAATAATTCAATTGCCATGAATTCTCCTGAGAAACAAGATGGATCATCTGGAATGTCGGGACGGGGGTGGCTCAGTCGGTAGCGCGCCAGGCTCGTAATCTGTAGTTCCCATGTTCGAGTCCCAGCTGGGTCAGCGTTGAGATTTATCTCCGCAAAATTCCCCGCCCTACCCACGGTCAGTAGGGGACACCGATGAGCTTGGAAAGGCCGCCGTCTGTAGGATGGGACGTTAAGCCGTGGTCCCATGTGTGGGAGAGCCATACCCTGTGCACGTTAAAGAACACGCTGGATGGCCTTGACGGGAGGCTACCATCTGTCTCCCAACAGCTGTTCCAGTGAGTCCCCTATCCCAACCTTCTCTGAGCCTTCGGGGTTCATGTGACCTGGCAACTTAGCCCATGGTGTGCAAAAAAGTGCCGCTCAGAGGTAAAACAACCCAACGTTAAAGAACACGCTGGATGGCCTTGACGGGAGGCTACCATCTGTCTCCCAACAGCTGTTCCAGTGGGTCCCTTCCCCCAACCTTCTCTGAGCCTTCGGGGTCCATGTGACCTGGCCATTTAGCCCATGGTGTGCAAAAAAGTGCCGCTCAGACGTAAAACAACCCAACGTTAAAGAACACGCTGGATGGTCTTGACGGGAGGCTACCATCTGTCTCCCAACAGCTGTTCCAGTGGGTCCCCTCCCCCAACCTTCTCTGAGCCTTCGGGGTCCATGTGACCTGGCCATTTAGCCCATGGTGTGCAAAAAAGTGAAGCTCAGAGGTAAAACAACCCAACGTTAAAGAACACGCTGGATGGCCTTGACGGGAGGCTACCATCTGTCTCCCAACAGCTGTTCCAGTGAGTCCCCTCCCCCAACCTTCTCTGAGCCTTCGGGGTCCATGTGACCTGGCCATTTAGCCCATGGTGTGCAAAAAACTGCCGTTCAGAGGTAAAACAACCCAACGTTAAAGAACACGCTGGATGGCCTTGACGGGAGGCTACCATCTGTCTCCCAACAGCTGTTCCTGTGAGTCCCCTCCCCCAACCTTCTCTGACCCTTCGGGGTTCATGTGACCTGGCCATTTAGCTCATGGTGTGCAAAAAAGTGCCGCTCAGAGGTAAAACAACCCAACGTTAAAGAACACGCTCGATGGCCTTGACGGGAGGCTACCATCTGTCTCCCAACAGCTGTTCCAGTGGGTCCCTTCCCCCCAACCTTCTCTGAGCCTTCGGGGTCCATGTGACCTGGCCATTTAGCCCATGGTGTGCAAAAAAGTGCCGCTCAGAGGTAAAACAACCCAACGTTAAAGAACACGCTGGATGGCCTTGACAGGAGGCTACCATCTGTCTCTCAACAGCTGTTCCAGTAGGTCCCTTCCCCCAACCTTCTCTGAGCCTTCGGGGTCCATGTTACCTGGCCATTTAGCCCATGGTGTGCAAAAAAGTGCCGCTCAGAGGTAAAACAACCCAACGTTAAAGAACACGCTGGATGGCCTTGACGGGAGGCTACCATCTGTCTCCCAACAGCTGTTCCAGTGGGTCCCCTCCCCCAACCTTCTCTGAGCCTTCGGGGTCCATGTCACCTGGCCATTTAGCCCATGGTGTGCAAAAAAGTGCCGCTCAGAGGTAAAACAACACAACGTTAAAGAACACGCTGGATGGCCTTGACGGGAGGCTACCATCTGTCTCCCAACAGCTGTTCCAGTGGGTCCCCTCCACCAACCTTCTCTGAGCCTTCGCGGTTCATGTGACCTGGCCATTTAGCCCATGGTGTGCAAAAAAGTGCCGCTCACAGGTAAAATAACTCAACCCTCTTTTATCCGGTCTCGGCTCAACCGGCCTCCACTTTAACCGGTCGTTCCAAGAAGTCTTATGCGCAGAACAAATCTACAGTGCAGATGAGACTGGGTTAAATTTTAAACTTCTTCCAACGAAAACGTTTGTGACAACGCAAGAATCCTCAGCATCAGGATTTAAAACAAAGAGAGAGTCACCGTGGTTGTGTGTACAAATGCTGCAGGTACGCACAAACTTCCTCTTTTTGTAATTGGAAATGAGCAAAACCCCGATCATTCAAGCATTTAAATTTAGCTGCTCTGCCAGTTTAATACAAAGCTCAAAATTCTGCTTGGATAGACTCGTATTTGTTTAAAGAGTGGTTCTTTACAGAATTTGTTCCAAAAGTAAAAAAATCAGTTGACAAGTCTTAAAATGCCTGTAAAGGCCCTACTCATTCTCGACAATGCCCCAACACACCCAAGCGAACTCATTTCTGAAAACGTAAAAGCCATGTTTTTGCCACCTAATGTAACATCTTTAGTTTTGTTAGATTATTGTAAAAGATAATATATTCCAATGACTTGGGCAGTTTAAAAATATTTTGAATTCGAAAATTGTATTTTATTATTCTGAAATATTAAAAGCGAATATTACAGTCAGCAAGCGAAAGATAAAAAAGGGAAACTGCTAATAGGTTGGGTTGTTGGTGGGTTGTTTTACCTCTGAACGGCACTTTTTTACACACCATGGGCTAAATGGCCAGGTCACATGGACCCCGAAGGCTCAGAGAAGGTTGGGGGAGGGGACCCACTGGAACAGCTGTTGGGAGACAGATGGTAGCCTTCCGTCAAGGCCATCCAGTGTGTTCTTTAACGTGCACAGGGTATGTCTCTCCCGCACATGGGGCCACGTCTTAACGTCCCATCCGATGGACGGCGGCCTTTCCAAGCCCATCGGTGTCCCCTACTGACCGTCGGCAGGGCGGGGAATTTTGCGGAGATAAATCTCAACGCTGACACAGCTGGGACTGGAAACTGGGAACTACAGATTACGAGCCTGGCGCGCTACCGACTGAGCCAACCCCGCCCCCAAATTTGGAACAAATGAGTTTGAGATTTTATATTTCTCTATCAGATTTAATTATATTTATACTTCTAAAATTTCAACCGGTAGTTTTATATTTTTAAAAAATTGTTATTTTAAAATATTTGAGAATTTTTAAATAAAATTCTAATGAATAAACAACATTATTTTAACTGATATTAAAATAAAAATCTTTACTTAAATTTTCAACAAATTAAAATACTTATATTTTTATGCATAATAAATTCCCCTTCATTCTTCCCTCCTTTCGCTCAAGGCTGTTATGTCCTGGTGTATCAAGGTGGTCTTGGCCTGGCGCCTTACATGCTGAACCAACCCTCGCCTCCTATATGGGGGGCGGGGGTGGGTCAGTCGGTAGCGCGCCAGGCTCGTAATCTGTAGTTCCCAGGTTCGAGTCCCAGCTGGGTCAACGTTGAGATTTATCTCCGCAAAATTCCCCGCCCTGCCCACGGTCAGTAGGGGACACCGATGGGCTTGGAAAGGCCGCCGTCCGTCGGATGGGATATTAAGCCGTGGCCCCGTGTGTGGGAGAGCCATACCCTGTGCACGTTAAAGAACACGCTGGATGGCCTTGACGAGAGTCTACCATCTGTCTCCCAACAGCTGTTCCAGTGGGTCCCCTCCCCCAACCTTCTCTGAGCCTTCGGGGTCCATGTGACCTGGCCATTTAGCCCATGGTGTGCAAAAAAAGTGCCGCTCAGAGGTAAAACAACCCAACCCTCGCCTCCTATATGAACATTAATCATTTAAAGTTTTACAAATATTGAAAACATTTAGCTTTAAGTATGTGCATAAATATGAATTGTACTTTGCTTTTAATACTTTGTAACAATGATTTCTGTAAAATCCTTTAATATATTTTGTGTCGTGAATTCATATACAAGTTGTTCCTGAAATAAATCTTACACTGATCTGAGCACAAATTCCATTCCTTCGACTCGCATTCCGTCCTTCTAAATCTCTCCAATAGTCATAATAATTCGTGAAAAATCCGTGTTTGATCACCGTGCTTTACTTGTATGCGACCAGTTCGCTTTTCAATAGTCCATCCTCGCTGCAACGACGGAAAAGAAACCTGGAGTCAACAGCGATGTCACGCATCTGTCTGCTCCCATGGCAACGGACCAGGGTTTGTCAGCTGCTATCAGCCATTGCAACTGACGCCTGTCACAGAAATAGACAGCCTCGAGGCGAGTCTTTCCCGCTGCCACCTGCCAATCAGAGGCTTGGACAGGAGCGGGGTGCTATTGCCACGCCATCCGAACGTCACTATACGGGGAGAGTAAGGCTTTGGAGAAGGAAGGTGATAGAGCTTTAGATTTCTCTGTCCTTGGGGGATTCCACGACGAGATTTAAGAAGCAGAAAAAACGAAGTATTCTTCTTTGCTTTCAGAATGGAATCTGGGAAAAGGTCCCTCTGGGTTATTCTGATGTTTCAGGGATTCGTTTTGAGAGCGACGGATGAGTTGGAGTTTGTGAGTGTGCGAATCTATTCATTCTAGTTCGCTGACTACAAAAGTGTTCGCTGCTTTGGGATGCTGCATATGTCCATTAATATCAGTGACTGTCTCTAAGCAAACATTTGAACGCGTTACTTACTCCAATATCACACGCACCATTTATTCGCTTTCCTTTCTTTAAAATCATCTATTTGTTTCGGCGTTTTCTGTGGGGGGCGGGGGTGGCTCAGTCGCTAGCGCGCCAGGCTCGTAATCTGTAGTTCCCAGGTTCGAGTCAAAGCTGGGTCAGCGTTGAGATTTATCTCCGCAAAATTCCCCACCCTGCCCACGGTCAGTAGGGGACACCGATGGGCTTGGAAAGGCGGCCGTCCGTCGGATGGGACGTTAAGCCGTGGCCCCATGTGTGGGACAGCCATACCCTGTGCACGTTAAAGAACACGCTGGATGGCCTTGACGGGAGGCTACCATCTGTCTCCTAACAGCTGTTCCAGTGAGTCCCCTCCCCCAACCTTCTCTGAGCCTTCGGGGTCCATATGATCTGGCCATTTAGCCCATGGTGTGCAAAAAAGTGCCGCTCAGAGGTAAAACAATCCAACCCAACGTTCTCTGTGGCCGAGTGGTTAGCATGCTTGGCAACTGATCTACGGGATCTGGGTTGGAGCCCATCGATGTTTCTGTCGCCTTTCTCACAGAACTCCTCTGAGGTGCATTAAAACAACAGGCTACTGTCAGACTTCTGCGTCAAGATTCTGGTTGAGAAAGTTTTTTTTTATTTAAATTAAAAAAAAAACTTCTGATTACAAATATGCAGTAATAATCTGCAGGAGAAAATAATATATTCGCATAATATTTTATACATTTTTTTCTCTCATCCGTTAATCTTAATTCAGCTACATCTTGGGGCTGGGTGGCTCAGTCGGTAGCGCGCCAGGCTCGTAATTTGTAGTTCCCAGGTTCGAGTCCCAGCTGGGTCAGCGTTGAGATTTTTCTCCGCAATACTCCCCGCCCACGGTCAGTAGGGGACACCGATTGGCTTGGAAAGGCCGCCGTCCGTCGGATGGGACGTTAAGCCGTGGTCCCATGTACGGGAGAGCCATACCCTGTGCATGTTAAAGAACACACTGGATGGCCTTGACGGGAGGCTACAATCTGTCTCCCAACAGCTGTTCCAGTGGGTCCCCTCCCCCAACATTCTCTGAGCCTTTGGGGTCCCTGTTACCTGGCCATTTAGCCCATGGTGTGCAAAAAAGTGCCGCTCAGAGGTAAAACAACCCAACGTTAAAGAACACGCTGGATGGCCTTGACGGGAGGCTACCATCTGTCTCCCAACAGCTGTTCCAGTGGGTCCCCTCCCCCAACCTTCTCTGAGCCTTCGGGGTTCATGTGACCTGGCCATTTTGCCCATGGTGTGTAAAAAAGTGTCGCTCAGAGGTAAAACAACCCAATGTTAAAGAACACGCTGGATGGCCTTGACGGGAGGCTACAATCTGTCTCCCAACAGCTGTTCCAGTGGGTCCCCTCCCCCAACATTCTCTGAGCCTTTGGGGTCCCTGTTACCTGGCCATTTAGCCCATAGTGTGCAAAAAAGTGCCGCTCAGAGGTAAAACAACCCAACAACTCGGAGAGAAATTAATGACGAATATGCGAATACGCGATATTCATTCGCGGTGACTGGATTAAGACGAATTAAGGAACCATCCGATTAGCGGCAGAGTGATAACATCGGAATTTCATCGATTGGCGATGATATCCGAGATTAATAAAAGGCGGATAATAATTTCCGTGATTAATTTTGGAATGGAGAAATAGAGGAATTAAGCCATGCGGGTGGGAAAGGCATATTACCCGTTGAATGGCAGGTTTGGCGTAAAATGATAGGAAAGTGGGAAGGTTGGCTATTAACTAATACGAGATTTGTCGGTTGCTAATGAATGGAGAGGAGCGTAATTAATTGCCTAAATGACGTCACTGACTGGCTTGATTAATGAGGAATAGCACAAATATTGTATTATTCTCTGAGTGACGTAATGGGAAAGGATGACTATATAGTGATGCTTTGCTATCTAGGTCAAATAAAAACTGAATTGTTTGTTTTATCTCTAAACGAATTTTTTGTATATTGGAGGGCTAAATGACCAGGTCACAAGAAACCCAAGAACTCAGGGCTGAGAAAGAGATCACTGGACGATTTTAAAGCAAATCAATGGAAGGCACTCTTTACGGTCATCCAGTTTGGTTGGGTTGTTTTACCTCTGAGCCGCACATTTTTTGCACACCATGGGCTAAATGGCCAGGTGACATGGACCCCGAAGGTTCAGAGAAGGTTGGGGGAGGGGTCCCACTGGACCAGCTGTTGGGAGACAGATGGTAGCCTCCCGTCTAGGCCATCCGGCGTGTTCTTTAACGCTGGGTGGTTTTACCTCTGAGCGGTACATTTTTTGCACACCATGGGCTAAATGGCCAGGTCACATGGACCCCGAAGGCTCAGAGAAGGTTGGGTGAGGGGTCCCACTGGAACAGCTGTTGGGAGACAGACGGTAGCCTCCCGTCAAGGCCATCCGGCGTGTTCTTTAACGTTGGGTGGTTTTACCTCTGAGCGGCACATTTTTGCACACCATGGGCTAAATGGCCAGGTCACATGGACCCCGAAGGCTCAGAGTAGGTTGGGGGAGGGGTCCCACTGGAACAGCTGTTGGGAGACAGATGGTAGCCTCCCGTCCGCTTTAATAGCTCCCTCTAGCGGAGAAAAAAAGTGGAAAAACGGCAACATTGTAAATGAATATTGCAAACGATTTATTTACGTACGTTACAAACTTGAAATTTTGCTGGCTGTGGGTAATGGTCAAGTGGTTTATATTAGCGGAATGATTTGTCCCTTTAATAAGGGGGGGGGGGGGGGTAAAACACAATTTTTACGTTTTAACAGGTAAAGTTTTTCTTATGTTGCATAGGTTGAAATTACAAGAATAATATTTGTATTTTTCTCAAATCATAAAATAAATAAAGAAATACCCCCTCAAGCAGCTGCTTCCCACATAGGTCTGACAGGAGCCTGTCAGTTTATATGCCAAAGTAGAAATTCTGAGAGGATGGCAGGCCCTCAGCAGAAAAAACAATACCAACATCATGTCTTATCCGGGGCTCTAACCCAGTGCCCTTAATCAGTAACCAAGCGCACTAACCATTCGGTCACGGAGTTGCCAACTGGAGTTGGTATATTTGCCTTAAAAGAGTTATATTGTGTTTAAGCTTTCAATGTTATCACTGCATTTTATAATTTCGGATGCATCCGGAAAGGTTCATCCAAACAAGATAGAATTACCTGATGGAGATAAAACTGGTATTGAGATTAAACGGAAGTTATTAACTTGAATTATATTTCTATATAATTATGTCGGTAGTTTCATTATTCACAAAGTTCTCATTTGTAGGCATATATCAGTAACAGGTTTGTACAGAAAATTTTAAACGTTGAACAAAGTTTAAAAAGTGAGAAATAGCTAAAAGTGAGAAATTTCCGATTGTTGAGTCTAATGTGATTTTGTTGTTTCACTTTGCTTAACTATTTAGCACTTTATATTAAAACACATTTGCTCCGAATTTCGCTTTTTCGAACTGCACTTTCGGTTTTTGTATTTATAGATTAAGTGACGAAAGGCTACCTGGATAAAGGAAATCTACTGAGTACCACAGAGAAAATGGCTACATTCGCAATGAAACTGTTCTCATTCCTAAAATATCTTCGAAACACAGGAAGCGCTCCAAAATGCTGAACGAAAAGGTCCTATGATTATTGGAATATTCTCGTTTTCCATTTTTCTCCTTCGCGCTTTGCCATCGGACAGCAACTTCCATTTTGAAGCTTTTACTTTTATGGATTATAAAACAAATATATATATATGTTTTATGACTTATTTTGTCGTTATCAAATAATTACTTAATTTAAAAATAATTACTACAGAATTATTATACTATAATATATATTATTAAGCTAAAATATGTTTCAACCTTCATGTCACGTGACACGAAGGTTGCCAGATAGCTAATTTCTAAAAAAAAAAACGTTGCCAGATATTTTTTGTGAATTCTGCAATCAACCATAGTGTTCGGATATTTTTTCAGCGACTGTACATCTGTTATCCTCTGTATAAATGTTACATTTATTCTTCTGCAAGTTACATTTGAGAAAACTTTAGGGATTGGCTTGGATTATTTTACCTCTGAGCGGCACTTTTTTGCACACCATGGGCTAAATGGCCAGTCACAAGGACCCCGAAGGCTCAGAGAAGGTTGGGAGAGGGGACCCACTGGAACAGCTGTTGGGAGACAGGTGGTAGCCTCCCGTCAAGGCCATCCAGCGAGTTCTTTAACGTGCACAGGGTATGTCTCACCCGCATACAAGACCACGGCTTAACGTCCCATCCGACGGACGGCGGCCTTTTCCAAGCCATCGGTGTCCCCTACTGACCGTGGGCAGGGCGGGGAATTTTGCGGAGATAAATCTCAACGCTGACCCAACTGGGACTCGAACCTGGGAACTACAGATTACGAGCCTGGCGCGCTACATACTGAGCCTCCCCCCCCCCCCCGCCCCATCCAGCTTGGTATGGATCGCTCCGGAATACTGAGACACCCATATCCTGTGCCCGTTTAACAACACACTGAACGACTTTGATCAGTGAATACCATATTATGTCACCAAAATCTAGTTGGCCCCCCTTCTTATAACCTTTTCTGAGCCTTCGGGATCCTTGTGACCTGGCCATTTAGTCCACTGTATGAAAGAAAGGTGTCTCCCAGAGGTAAAACTACCCAACTCCCGCACACAGGACCACGCTTTACGTCCCATCCAATGGAGTAAATGAACCCAACATCTATAATGTAAAAAAAATTTAAATACCCCCTCAAGCAGCTGCTTGCCACAGAGGTCTGACATGAGCCTATCAGTTTATACGCCACAGTAGAAAGTCTGAGAGGATGGTGGGACCTCAGCAGAAAAACAACACAAACATCCATGTCTTACTCTGAGTGGTGGTGGTGGGGGGGGGGGGGAATCAGTCGGTAACGCGCCAGGCTCGTATCTCTAGTTCCCAGGTTCGAGTCCCAGCTAGATCAGCGTTGAGATTTATCTCCGCAAAACTCCCCGCCCTGCACACGGTCAGTAACGGACACCGATTGGCTTGGAAGCTCCAGTCTCGTAATCTGTAGTTCTCAGGTTCGAGTTCCAGCTGGGTCAGCGTTGAGATTTACCTCCGCAAAACTCCCCGCCCTGCCCACGGTCAGTAACGGACACCGATTGGCTTGGAAGCTCCAGTCTCGTAATCTGTAGTTCCCAGGTTCGAGTTCCAGCTGGGTCAGCGTTGAGATTTATCTCCGCAAAACTCCCCGTCCTGCCCACAGTCAGTAACGGACACCGATGGGCTTGGAAGCTCCAAGCTCGTAATCTGTAGTTCCCAGGTTCGAGTTCCAGCTGGGTCAGCGTTGAGATTTATCTCCGCAAAACTCCCCGTCCTGCCCACGGTCAGTAACGGACACCGATGGGCTTGGAAGCTCCAAGCTCGTAATCTGTAGTTCCCAGGTTCGAGTTCCAGCTGGGTCAGCGTTGAGATTTATCTCCGCAAAACTCCCCGTCCTGCCCACGGTCAGTAACGGACACCGATGGGCTTGGAAGCTCCAAGCTCGTAATCTGTAGTTCCCAGGTTCGAGTTTCAGCTGGGTCAGCGTTGAGATTTATCTCCGCAAAACTCCCCGCCCTGCCCACGGTCAGTAACGGACACCGATGGGCTTGGAAGCTTCAAGCTCGTAATCTGTAGTTCCCAGGTTCGAGTTCCAGCTGGGTCAGCGTTGAGATTTATCTCCGCAAAACTCCCCGTCCTGCCCACGGTCAGTAACGGACACCGATGGGCTTGGAAGCTCCAAGCTCGTAATCTGTAGTTCCCAGGTTCGAGTTCCAGCTGGGTCAGCGTTGAGATTTATCTCCGCAAAACTCCCCGCCCTGCCCACGGTCAGTAACGGACACCGATGGGCTTGGAAGCTCCAGTCTCGTAATCTGTAGTTCCCAGGTTCGAGTTCCAGCTAGATCAGCGTTGAGATTTATCTCCGCAAAACTCCCCGCCCTGCCCACGGTCAGTAACGGACACCGATGGGCTTGGAAGCTCCAAGCTCGTAATCTGTAGTTCCCAGGTTCGAGTTCCAGCTGGGTCAGCGTTGAGATTTATCTCCGCAAAACTCCCCGTTCTGCCCACGGTCAGTAACGGACACCGATGGGCTTGGAAGCTCCAAGCTCGTAATCTGTAGTTCCCAGGTTCGAGTTTCAGCTGGGTCAGCGTTGAGATTTATCTCCGCAAAACTCCCCGCCCTGCCCACGGTCAGTAACGGACACCGATGGGCTTGGAAGCTTCAAGCTCGTAATCTGTAGTTCCCAGGTTCGAGTTCCAGCTGGGTCAGCGTTGAGATTTATCTCCGCAAAACTCCCCGTCCTGCCCACGGTCAGTAACGGACACCGATGGGCTTGGAAGCTCCAAGCTCGTAATCTGTAGTTCCCAGGTTCGAGTTCCAGCTGGGTCAGCGTTGAGATTTATCTCCGCAAAACTCCCCGCCCTGCCCACGGTCAGTAACGGACACCGATGGGCTTGGAAGCTCCAGTCTCGTAATCTGTAGTTCCCAGGTTCGAGTTCCAGCTAGATCAGCGTTGAGATTTACCTCCGCAAAACTCCCCGCCCTGCCCACGGTCAGTAACGGACACCGATTGGCTTGGAAGCTCCAGTCTCGTAATCTGTAGTTCCCAGGTTCGAGTTCCAGCTGGGTCAGCGTTGAGATTTATCTCCGCAAAACTCCCCGTCCTGCCCACGGTCAGTAACGGACACCGATGGGCTTGGAAGCTCCAAGCTCGTAATCTGTAGTTCCCAGGTTCGAGTTCCAGCTGGGTCAGCGTTGAGATTTATCTCCGCAAAACTCCCTGTCCTGCCCACGGTCAGTAACGGACACCGATGGGCTTGGAAGCTCCAAGCTCGTAATCTGTAGTTCCCAGGTTCGAGTTCCAGCTGGGTCAGCGTTGAGATTTATCTCCGCAAAACTCCCCGTCCTGCCCACGGTCAGTAACGGACACCGATGGGCTTGGAAGCTCCAAGCTCGTAATCTGTAGTTCCCAGGTTCGAGTTTCAGCTGGGTCAGCGTTGAGATTTATCTCCGCAAAACTCCCTGCCCTGCCCACGGTCAGTAACGGACACCGATGGGCTTGGAAGCTTCAAGCTCGTAATCTGTAGTTCCCAGGTTCGAGTTCCAGCTGGGTCAGCGTTGAGATTTATCTCCGCAAAACTCCCCGCCCTGCCCACGGTCAGTAACGGACACCGATTGGCTTGGAAGCTCCAAGCTCGTAATCTGTAGTTCCCAGGTTCGAGTTTCAGCTGGGTCAGCGTTGAGATTTATCTCCGCAAAACTCCCCGTCCTGCCCACGGTCAGTAACGGACACCGATGGGCTTGGAAGCTCCAGTCTCGTAATCTGTAGTTCCCAGGTTCGAGTTCCAGCTAGATCAGCGTTGAGATTTATCTCCGCAAAACTCCCCGCCCTGCCCACGGTCAGTAACGGACACCGATTGGCTTGGAAGCTCCAGTCTCGTAATCTGTAGTTCCCAGGTTCGAGTTCCAGCTGGGTCAGCGTTGAGATTTATCTCCGCAAAACTCCCCGTCCTGCCCACGGTCAGTAGCGGACACCGATGGGCTTGGAAGCTCCAGGCTCGTAATCTGTAGTTCCCAGGTTCGAGTTCCAGCTGGGTCAGCGTTGAGATTTATCTCCGCAAAACTCTCGCCCTGCCCACGGTCAGTAGCGGACAACGATGGGCTTGGAAAGGTCGCCGTCCGTCGGGTGGGACGTTAGGCCGCGGCCCCGTATACAAGAGAGCCATAATCTGTGTAAGTTAAAGAACACGCTGGATGGACATGATAGGAAGTTATCATCTGTCTCCTAACATCTTTCCAGTGGTTCCCTGGGGCGGGGGTGGCTCAGTCGGTAGCGCGCTAGGCTCGTAATCTGTAGTTCCCCGGTTCGAGTCCCAGCTGGGTCAGCGTTGAGATTTATCTCCGCAAAAATTCCCCGCCCTGCCCATGGTCAGTAGGGGACACCGATGGGCTTGGAAAGGCCGCCGTCCGTCGGATGGGACGTTAAGCCGTGGCCCCGTGTGCGGGAGAGTCATACCCTGTGCACGTTAAAGAACACGCTGGATGGCCTTGACGGGAGGCTACCATCTGTCTCCCAACAGCTGTTCCAGTGGGTCCCCTCCCCCAACCTTCTCTGAGCCTTCGGGGTCCATGTGACTTGGCCATTTAGCCCATGGTGTGCAAAATAGTGTCGCTCAGAGGTAAAACAACCCAATCCAACCAACGAGGTTCTGGTGGATACTTACATTTCTCATGATCATGCCAATCATCCCATTCCAGCCGCTTCCATTTTCTGCTCCCCATCTTCCATCTGGAGGTCTATGAACTTCAAATCTGAATAAATCATAGCAACGAAATCTATATTTTCTGATGTGAACAATAGCTCATAAATAGAACTTGATGCAGAATCTTTTTTACCTCGTTTTCAAAAAAATAAAAAAACGAGACAATGTTTTCACGTTGTCTGTTTGTCTGTCTGTAGACATGCAACCTTTTTGCTCAGAGAGATGCAATTTCTTTTTGTGTTAGATAGGTATTCATGGAATATTACGATTCGTAGTTTCCGAATCTCCCTAAAGTTTTGGGCGGGGGTGGCTCAGTCAATAGCGCGCCAGGCTCATAATCTGTAGTTCCCAGGTTCGAGTCCCCAGCTAGGTCAGCGTTGAGATTTATCTCCGCCCAATTCCCTGCCCTGCCCACTTTCAGTAGGAGAGACCGATGGGTTTGGAAAAGCCGCCGTCTATTGGATGGGACGTTAAGCCGTGGCTCCGTGTGCGGGAGAGCCATACCCTGTGCACGTTAAAGAACACGTTGAATGGCCTTGACAACCATCTGTCTCTTAACAGCTATTCCAGTGTCTGTCTCCCAACAGTTGTTCTAGTTGGTCCCCTCCCCCAACCTTCTCTGAGCCTTCGGGGTCCATGTGACCTGGCCATTTAGCCCATGGTGTGCAAAAAAGAACACGTTGAATGGCCTTGACAACCATCTGTCTCTTAACAGCTATTCCATCTGTCTCTTAACAGGCTACCATCTGTCTCTTAACAGCTATTCCAGTGGGTCCCCTCCCCCAACCTTCTCTGAGCCTTCGGGGTCCATGTGACCTGGCCATTTAGCCCATGGTGTGCAAAAAAGAACACGTTGAATGGCCTTGACAACCATCTGTCTCTTAACAGCTATTCCATCTGTCTCTTAACAGGCTACCATCTGTCTCTTAACAGCTATTCCAGTGGGTCCCCTCCCCCAACCTTCTCTGAGCCTTCGGGGTCCTTGTGACCTGGCCATTTAGCCCATGGTGTGCATAAGACTTCTGCTCAGAGGTTAAACAACCCAGCTTGAGAGGAAAAACACAACAAACAGAGGTAAAACACCACAAACTCCCAACCCAACCCAGATTTAGAAATTGTTCATTTTTCGTTTGAGCAACGTTTGTATAATTCCCATTATTTCATTTGCCTGCCTATTTTCACACATTCTGAACTGGACCCAAAATATAAATATCTTCCATAGACAAAATGCTATTCGAATAGTTCTAATTCTGTTGTATGATATACGAGTTCATTCAAAAAAAAAATGAATCAAAAAGGAAACTCGAAAAAAATCTCTGTCCACCGCTTTATATCTGTGAGATTCACCCTCTGAATTGAGTTCCGCTTTTATCCCTAAGGTCACTTGCTAAGAGGAAAAGAAAACTTGCCAGGAGGTTTTCGACCTCTTGCCAAAGAATTAAGAATCATCTCAGAAGTTGGCGAAGTACGTGAACGAGGTGATGAATTTTTGCTGCCACCCACCGCTAGAAAAATAAAGAAGACGGTAGAAAAGAAAAAAAAGATAAGATAAAAACCTCCCTCTCACTTGCTACATTCTAATGCTCGGTAAGCCCAGGGTACTAAGTCCTCAGGATTTAAACGGAGGCAAAGAAATGGATCAATAATCCCTGTGTGGAACTAGACGAGAATGCATCACGACTCCCAAGCTGAGGCCATACGTCTTAATTCGTGCACTGCACTCTCTAGTATGTCGGCACGCAGGAATGAAAGAGGGAGGGAAGATCAGGATGCCGTGGAAGGTTCTGCTTCCAGGCGCACTTAGCACGTGGGGAGAGCTAGCAACCGCCTGCACGCAAAAGAATCCTCTGGGGACGGAGAGCGTGCAACTAATACGATGGGAGATCTCGAGGGACTAGGGATCCCCGCTGGAGCATGGGGAGAAGATGGTGGGAGGAGGGAAGAAGTGGGTTAAAAGAGAAGATGGAGACGAACACGTGCAATCTTGTCTAATACAGATGGCAATGACTGATCGGGAGAGGCGAGTTGGAGGGAATGATGGAGAATGGTGAGCCGTTGACTCCTGTTGAAAGCTCTGTCTATGCTAAATCATGGACAATGCATTCAACATTTTGTAGCATTATAAAGGATTTCATAGACAGTTTTGGAAGAGATTTAAATTATTGGTCAACGTTTCCGTAGAGAACGAGTGTTGGGGTGGGGGGCGTTGGAGGTAGGGGGTAGGGGTGGAGTTTCTCAGTCGGTAGTGCGCCAAGCGTATAATCTGCATTTCTCAGTTCGAGTTCCAATTATGTCATCTAGAGATTTTTCCTCGCTAATCCCCACCCTGTCCGTATAAGGCCGACGTCCATCACATTAGATGTTAATTGGCGTCGTGGTGTAGAAAAGCCATACCCTGTGCACGTTAAGGAACACAATGGATGGTCTTCACGTGAGGCTTTTATGTCTCCTAACATCAATCCGTCCCGTCTCGTGGCCGAGTGGTTAGCGCACATCGCTATGGATCTAAGGGGCCTGGGTTCAAGCTCCGGGTAAGGCATGAATGAAAGTGCCGTTTTTCTGCTGATCCTCACAGACCTTCTGCTATGGCATATAAACTGACAGGCTCCTGTCAGACTCTATGGCAAGTAGCTGCTTAAAAGGTTATTTATTTATTTTTTATTTTAACATCAATTCAGTGGATTTTTCTCTCCAACCTGCTCTAAACACTTGAGGTCCTTGTGACTTGGCAATTTAGCCCATTGTGTGAAAAAAAGTGACGCTTAGAGGTAAAACAGCACAGGTCTAGGGCTCTGAATCAAGGGTTTATTTCCCAAGAAATCGGTTGTAGTATTTCTCTATTGAGTCATATCAATATCTCATCAACATCATTTGCCAAAAGGGCTAAATCATCAGCATAACCTAAATCAGATATTTTCGTATCTCCAGTCCATTTAAGGCCAAAATCTTTCCCTAGAAGTGAATTTCGCATAACATAATCAATAACCAAGCTAAAGAGAAAAGGAGATAAAATGCACCCTTGTCGAACACCAGAAGTAATGCTAAACCAATTGCTACAAGCCTTACCAACTCTCACACACGACTCAGTGTTATTATAGAGAGCTTTCATTATGTTAACTAACTTGTCAGGTATACCATATGATCTCACAATCAACCACAAATTATGACGATCAACAGAGTCGAAAGCCTTTTTGAAATCAACAAAGCTAGCAACCAAAGGTTTCTGAAACTCTAAACATTTCTCAAGAATCTGCCTAAGTGAAAATATCTGATCCACACATCCCCTACCACTTCTGAATCCACATTGCTCATCACGCAATTGACTGTCAACCAGATTCTTAATTCTATTGAGCACAATCATGGAAAGAACTTTACCTGGAACAGAGAGTAGGCTGATACCCCTATAGTTATCACAAGAACTGCGATAACCTTTTTTGAAAATAGGGATAACAATAGCTCTGGTAAAATCCTTAGGAACCATGCCTTTATCATAAAAGATATTCAGAATTTCAGTCATCCAAGTGGTAACCGAAACATTTCCAGCTCTAAGCATTTCAGTAGTAATTTCATCTACCCCTGGGGATTTATGAAGTTTAAGTTTAGAAACAGCCAAAATAGCTTCAGATTGTGTTATAGGGCCAACATTAAAGCCACCAATGCATCTATCATCATTGCAAACAATGGAAGTAGAACTAACCACATTGTTTAGAATATCACTGAAATGCTCAGCCCACCTAGCCATGAGAGAATCCTCACCTTCTATAACCTTACCTTGTTTATCCTTCAATCCCTGTATACCTGTCCGTTTTCTACCACACAAAACATTAACTATCTGGTACAGCTCTCTGCTGTTGTGCTGTCTAACTGCTTCCTCGGCTTTGTCAGCCAAACCATCAAGCCAAAGATTCTTATCAGCAGCTAACTGATCTTTTACTCGTTTATTAAGTTCTCTGTAATGCTTTCTATTAGGACTAGTAGGATATTGATTAAGGACATTCCTGCAGTTCTTTCTTTCCGAAATAAGCTCAAGTGCCTTATCACTCAGATAATTTTGCCTCTTCTGCTCCTTTTTTCCTCAAAGAGTACTGTTAGTATCCAAAAAAGCCTGTTTAAAATGATCCCATTCTTCCTCAACTTCAGTAGTAAGCAAACCATGACTGTCATAATGACTAAGTAACCTATCATGGTAAGCTTTGGCTATAACTGGATCTTTCAGAGCTTCAGTATTACAAGTAAAATTTTTAACCCTAGCACAACACTTTTTAAGTTTAAGTTGCAAGACACTTTTAACAAGGTAATCGTCAGATCCAATTTCAGCTCCCCTATATGACCTGGTATTCCTAACAGAACTAGCCCATTTGCTATTAATTAATATATAATCAACCATATTCTTATGCAGCCCATCGGGTGAAACCCATGTGTACTTATGTATGTCGCGGTGTTTGTAATAAGTGTTAGTTATTCTGAATCCATTGAGTTTACTTACCTGTAGGAGACGTCGCCCATTGCCATTGCAGCTACCAATACCAAAAGGGCATATTACTCCTCCCCAAAGGTCAGACTCAGTACCAACTTTGGCATTGAAGTCACCAAGAACAAGGGTAATATCTCCTTTCTTGACAGAATTCAAAATATCCTGAAGTTGTCCATAAAACCTATCCTTCTCATCCTCATAGGCATCCTCAGTGGGGGCATAACAGCAGATTACATTCAAGTCTTTTAACGCTTGTCTGAAATTTTGATGTAAGAAACCTTTCATTAATGCACTCATATCCTAGAAGAGCATCCCTAGCGTGTCTGCTAAGAAGCAGACCCATGCCTTGGTGATGCTTATTGTCGTCCCTCCCAGAAAAGAGAAATTTAAGATTATTTTTAAGAATCTGACCTTTATCTGTCCATCTGGTCTCTTGCAAGCCGAGAATATCTAAATTATAATGGTGGAATTCTTGTGTGAGGACATCAAGAGAAAAAGCTCTCTGCAGAGTCCTCACATTCCAACTACCTATGGAGAGAAAATGGTAGTGGGATGTTTAAAGAAACTATGTTTATTGAGAGAGGGAATGCCGACAATATCAAACAGCCCCCTAATCGGAGACATGTGGCAAAGACCCGTTCCCCCACCAGTAAAGGCTGAAGCCATCTACACTGGAAGACTTCCTCCAATGTAGAATTTGACGATGCCAATAGAAGCAAAGAGTTCAGGTGCATGCGATGACCTCTGCTCAGGATTATCCACCAGCTGATAAACATATCCTGTGAATCTATTCACTTGGGGCTGTCAACCCACAAACAAACAGGAAACACAGCGGAAGATTTTCCCTCCACAGAAGCCCACCAGTGCAGCAAAATCAGGATCCATAATCAAGCTCAGAGCCATATATCTGTCCAGTCCAGTAGGTTTATATGGTCAGCACCAGGACCCTGTGTGGTTGACCACTCCTCAGCAGGGGAGAAAAAAAAAAGAAAAGTAGCCATAGTTGTCCAGATCAGTAGGCCACACTAATCTGGCAGCCCTCCCCTTCCGTTCACTTCCATAGGAGAGTATCTCTTTTGAAAGGTACTAACGGTCTGCACCACGAGAAGGCGAGGTCGGACATTAGGGGCTAGGCCTGGCCGGTTCTATGCATCATCACAGGGGATTGGTGCATAGCTCTCCTTTCAGTGACTACCTAGCTACCATTTACAGACCCATAAAAAACAAGCATCCAGATAAACTGCAAAGGACAACCATCCTTGAATGATCGTGGGCTTCGCCGTCTGACCCGCATCGTATAGAGATAGGAGTCAGACATTATCTGAAATCACCTCCCATCTGAACGCAGGTTACAGCCGGGAAGTCAGTGCACTGACCGTGGAACGCAGTTTCGGAAGCCGTCGACCTACGAGAGTCCCACTTCCAATAGCACGACACCGGACTCAACGCCTTGCCTGGGCTAAAGAACATCGAAACTGGACCATCGAAAATTGGCAACAGATAGCCTGGAGTGATGAATCCCGATTTAAACTTCATCACGCCGATGGGAGACTGAGGGTATGGCGCCAACCCCATGAAGCCATGGATCCTGCAAGTCAGGTCAGAACAGTACAAGCTTATGGTGGCTCAGTTATGGTTTGGAGTGTCTTCAGTTGGACGTCTGTGGGACCTTTGGTACGTAACCCAACGCTCTCAATGCATCCCGGTACGTAGAACTCATGGCTGACCATTTATACCTGTTTAAACCCATCATGCATCCCAATGGAGATGGCGTCTACCAGCAAGACAACTGTTCATCTCACAGGTCCAGGTTGGCTACTGCATGGTTGCAGAAGCATTCTGCTGACTTTGAAATAATGAATTGGCCACCTAGAAGCCCAGATTTAAATCCAATCGAAAATCTTTGGGATACTGTCGAGCAGAATGTTCGGACTCGTGTCCCATCAGCGACGACCTTGAGAGAATTGTGGGCAGCTCTGGAGGATACATGGGTCGCCATACCTGTGGAACATTTATGCAATCTTGTGGAGTCCTTGCCTCGTCGCGTGGCGGCCGTTATCAAGGTTAGAGGGGTCCAACACGTTACTAGGTTGCTATCCCTAATTCAATGGCACTTCAGTGTATACATGGTCAAGAACGGATTGGCAGGGGCGCTGAGAACGCCAACGTCCAGGATCACGGGACCTCATAGCAGCAAAATCTTTTTTTAAGTACTAAGAATTTTTAAAAATGCAAAAAAAATACCCCCTCAAGCAGCTGCTTTCCACAGAGGTCGACAGGATCCTGTCAGTTTATATACCACAGTAGAAGGTCTGTGAGGATGGCAGGACCTCAACAGAAAAACGATACCTACATCCATGCCTTACCCGGGGCTCGAACCCAGGTCCCTTAAATTAGTAGCCAAGCGTGCTAACCACTCGGCCATGGGACGGCAGGGAAGAATTTTTATTATACATAAATTCCAAAGAAATGCCGGAAAAACTATTTTTAGCCATAAATATGAACTATCAACAGAATAAGTATTAAAATCTTGCAAAAAAAACAAAACAAATTAAGTTTTTTATTACAGCACGGCCCCCTCCCATGCTGTAGTTCCGTCCCTGAAAAAACAGCCAATCCGTCACTGCATGTGGTGTAATATGCCTCACATCAATAAAGGAAAAATATAAATATATTAAAAAATTTACAAAATATCTATTTTTTAATATGCGTCATAAAAAACAGAAAATAAACCTGAAGCATATCGATGGTGCGTTGGGTTGGGTTGGGTTGTTTTACCTCTGAGCGGCACTTTTTTTGCACACCATGTGCTAAATGGCCAGGTCACAAGGACCCCGAAGGCTCAGAGAAGGTTGGGGGAAGGGACCCACTGGAACAGCTGTTGGGAGACAGATGGTAGCCTCCCGTCAAGGCCATCCAGCGTGTTCTTTAACGTGCACAGGGTATGGCTCTCCCGCACATGGGGGGGACGGCTTAACGTCCCATCCGACGGACGGCGACCTTTCCAAGCCCATCGGTGTCCCCTACTGACCGTGGGCAGGGCGGGGAATTTATCGATGGTGCAATCAGTCACTGTGTTCGTATTCACTTCAAAGGAAAATAGGGCGCCTGCAATCTTGTCGAGTAGGCAATTCGGTGCCCTATCGGAATTCATTTGGGTCCCGTTGTTTTACAACGGCTTAACGTCCCATCCGACGGACGGCGACCTTTCCAAGCCCATCGGTGTCCCCTACTGACCGTGGGCAGGGCGGGGAATTTATCGATGGTGCAATCAGTCACTGTGTTCGTATTCACTTCAAAGGAAAATAGGGCGCCTGCAATCTTGTCGAGTAGGTAATTCGGTGCCCTATCGGAATTCATTTGGGTCCCGTTGTTTTACAACGGCTTAACGTCCCATCCGACGGACGGCGACCTTTCCAAGCCCATCGGTGTCCCCTACTGACCGTGGGCAGGGCGGGGAATTTATCGATGGTGCAATCAGTCACTGTGTTCGTATTCACTTCAAAGGAAAATAGGGCGCCTGCAATCTTGTCGAGTAGGTAATTCGGTGCCCTATCGGAATTCATTTGGGTCCCGTTGTTTTACCTCTGAGCGGCACTTTTTTTGCACACCATGGGCTAAATGGCCAGGTCACAAGGACCCCGAAGGCTCAGAGAAGGTTGGGGGAGGGGACCCACTGGAACAGCTGTTTGGGGACAGATGGTAACCTCCCATCAAGTGTGTTCTTTAACGTGAACATGGTATGGCTCTCTCTCACACACGGGGACACGGCATAACATCCCATCCGACGGACGGCGGTCTTACCAAGCCCAGCGGTGTCCCCTGCTGACCGTGGGCAGGGCGGGGTGTTTTGCGGAGATAAGTCTCAACGCTGACCAAGCTGGGACTCGAACCTGAGAACTGCAGATTACGAGCCAGGCGAGATTTTGAGCCAGACCTCAAAAAAATATCCGAAGACTGTGGTTGACTACAGTATTCAGAAAAAATATCTGGCAAAGATTTTTTTTTAATTAGTGATCAGGCAACCTTCGTGTACAGTCGCTCAAAAAATATCCGAACACTATGGTTGATTACGGAATTCAGAAAAAAGATCTGACAAAATTTTTTTTTTTAGAAATTAGTGATCTGGCAACCTTCGTGTCACGTGACTCAGTCGGACATACCTCAGTCACATGTGACACGAAGGTTGCCAGATCACTAATTTCTAAAAAAAACCGTTGCCAGATATTTTTCCTGAATTCTGTAATCAACCACAGTGTTTGCATGTTTTTTTGAGCGACTGTACTGTACGGGTAAAGGGTAAATGGGTTTTTCTATTCTTTTTTTAAATGAAAATACTCATTTTTATATTTGCCAAATTTCGAGAATATTATAGTTTGTCAGAATGGACCTCGTGTAGATCATTTGGCTGTAATTAATTTCTGAAAAATAAGTTGAATTTTTTTTGTTATTTCATGTAATGTTAACTATAACAAACTAGATAAGCGAATGCTTTTGGGTTGTTTATATTGTACAAAATGCATAGTCTAATGAGTTGAAAATAAAGTATTTTGATTGATTGATTGTAAAGAAGGTAAAAATGGAGTAGCAAAAATTCACAAGTTTCCGTTTGATAAACAACGTGTTACATTGGGCCCTCGCGTTCGAAAGATTCAGTAGGGGAATCCCTCATATATTTTCTCCCCAGCATTTTTTTATTGGGGATAGGGGGTAAGAAGTAATGAGGGTTATAGCTTGTGACATTCCCCATGTTACAAGCTTTCATTTGACACAGGGGCGGGGATGGCTCAGTCGGTAGCGTGCCAGGCTCGTAATCTGTAGTTCCCAGGTTCGAGTCCCAGCTGGGTCAGCGTTGAGATTTATATCCGTAAAATTCCCCGCCCTGCCCACGGTCAGTAGGGGACACCGATGGGCTTGAAAAGGCCGCCGTCCGTCGGATGGGACGTTAAGCCGTGGCCCGTGTGTGGGAGAGCCATACCCTGTGCACGTTAAAGAACACGCTGGATGGCCTTGACGGGAGGCTACCATCTGTCTCCCAACAACTGTTCCAGTGGGTCCCCTCCCCCAACCTTCTCTGAGCCTTCGGGGTCCATGTGACCTGGCCATTTAGCCCATGGTGTGCAAAAAAGTGCGGCTCAGAGGTAAAACAACCCAACCCGACACAGAGCCCGAAGATATAGCGAAACAATCGTTTTCATCTATCCCCAGTTTTAGGTGGAAGAAAGCATGGGATGGTCAAATTTTTTTTATATCCCCGATTCACAAGCTATCCTTTGACACCCGACAAGCTATCCTTTGACACCCGACAAGCTATCCTTTGACACGCAAATCATTATGTTTGTCCGTTTCGCTCAAAAGATATCGTGCAACAACTCTTTTGACAAACTGAAAAACTGACAAACTGACAAATGACAAGCGAAAGCAATAGAAAAAATCAGGAACTCGATTTTCCCAGGTCTCTTCTTTGTATTCAAAATATTCTTTTTTATCTCTCTTTTCTTCACTTTTCTTCTTTTTTTGTGTGTTGTTTTCTTTGTCTTTCTCTTTTATTTGCGTTTTTCTTTTTGTGTGTTTCTTTTTCTTTTACTTATCGCTCTTATTTTATCGATTTATTTCTCTCTCTCTTTACCACACTATTTTATTCCTTTCTTTCTCTTTATCACCTCTTTTTTTTCTCTTTGTCGCTCTTTTTATCTCTTCTTTTCTCTATTTCGCTCTTTTTCTCTCTCTCTTAATTTTCAATGTCTCAAAAGATATCATGGAACAACTCTTTTTACAAACATTCTTTATCGCTTTTTCATTTTTTTCCTCTTCCACTTTAATTCTTATTATATATCTTCTCATTATTGCTCTTCTATCTTCTTTCCTTTCTCTTACTTTTTTACCTTTTCCTTTCTCTTTCTCTATATAGCTCTTTTTTTTCATCTCTTTCTTTTTTAACATTCTTTTTTATCTCTTTCCTTCTTTTTCCCTTTATTGCTTTCCATTTGTCGATTTTTTCTTTCTGTTTATATCTTTTTATCTTTCTCTTTCTCCTTATCGTTCTTTTTATCTCTTTCTTGCCGTTCCTTTTCCTTTTTCTTTCTCTTTTTCCATATAGATCATTTCATCTCTTTCTTTCTTTTTCTCTTCTTTTCTCGTTTTCTTATCTTTCTTTCTCTTTATCTATCTTTTCCATCTCTTTCTTTCTTTCTATCCTTTTTCTCTTTCTCTCTCTATTGCTTTCTTCCTCTTTACTTCTCTTTTTATCTCTTTTTCCATCACTTTGTTCCTTTTTTTCTTTTTATCTCTTTTTATATCTTTCTCTTTATCTCTCTTTTTATTTATTTCTTGTCCTTCCTCTTTATGTCTTTTCTTATATATTTGTTTTCCCTTTCTCTATTTTCCATCTTTTTCTTTTTGGTCCTCTTTATCATATATTTCCACCTTCTTCTTTATCTCTCATTTTTCATCTCTTTCTTTCTCTTCCTCTTTATCTCTTTTTCATCTCTTTTTCCGTTTCTTTCTTTATCTTATCCTTTATCTTTTTTTATAGCTTTCTTTCTCTTCTTAAAATTAGTGATAGGTTAGAAAAAACATGTTGCGGAAAAATGTCAAGCTCTATCAACATTGACTATAAAAATGTTTATATCTGAAGTGTTTATGTTGCAGCGAGTAAAGCATTCCCAATCCCGAGCTATTTATGTTGTATCTTTTGGGGATAAAATTTCCGTCCTCGTTGCATAAAGTTGATGACGTTATAGAACACATTCCCCTTATTTGCATTAATTCTTATGGGGTGGGGGAATGTTCCATTCATCTCTTTTTTTATGTCGTATTTTTCTAGCGCCCTATCTTCGATGTTTTTCGGGCATCCTCTGCATTGATGATTCCGTTTTTCTCTTTCAAAATAATATTTTTCAGTCTTCCGCCATCTGGTGATCAAATTCAATAAAGTTTTATTTCTTTACCAGGTAAAAACTTTGCGATACAAGCTAAATATTCGTCGACTTTAAATTTTCACCAGGAAAAAAAGAAAAGAAAATATAAAGATCTCAAATAAAACTAATAGTTTTTTTTAAAGGATGCTAAGCGAACAAAAAGAAGTAACGAAAACCACAAAAAACACCTTTCCCATTGGCGACTAAATTGAGTGAAATGTAAACAAGATTCACAAATGGAAACAAAACATTTCCTAGAAATCATCGTGCAACTCTGGCAACTTCAACGCCAGCGTGCGTCGCTGTAGAAACCGCTCGGGGGCAGCCATTGTTGGCGTGACGGAGTCTTTTTGAGCAAACTAGGTCAAGTTCTGTTACGAGGCATGCAAGTTAAGCTTTGCAACCAAAAAAAAAGGATGGATTTTCTTTACTTCTTTTCTTTTATATACTCAGCAGTTGCTGTCTTATTATTTGAAAATTCTACCTCTTTACCATAATTGAAGCAGATGTCTTTTTTAGACACGCAAACGCTTAAGAAAGCGCAACTGAGATGCTAAACTTTTTTTTTTACTCTAAACGTCTACAAAAGGTTTCTTTTTTTGGAACCCAGACTAAGCCATTTGACTTTAAATGCTTCCTTTTATTTATAAAAGCCGTATATTATCGATTTTTATGTGAGTATTTAAAAAAAGATCGCAAATCTTTTTTTTTCTACTTCCAGTAGAATGTTTGCCAAACTTAACTAATAAAGGGAGATTTTAAAACTCTGATTTTTTTTCATTTAAAACACGCTAAGCCTTTTTCATTCCTTTCAAAAGTCTTTTTTAAAAAATCCTTTTTTGATTAGCGCAGAAAAATAAGAAATCCTTTTTTTTTTCCCAGACAACATGTAGACGGCGAAATTATAAAGTTGATGTTTTGAGTTCTTTAAAATATATTTAAAATTCAGTTTGTTCCTAATTTTACCTGAAAAATGAAATAAATCTCTCGTGCACATTGTGGACTTAAAATCAGAATGGCGGTAATTAAAACGCATAAACAACTCGGGTGTTTAAATCAGTTCTTTCGTTCAACAAAGAAGAAATGTTTGTCATTCAAATAAAACTTTTTCGATAAAACGAATCATTATACTTTTCATACAATGTTCGAGCTGTCTTTAAAAATGCAACGCAAAAAAGATTTGAAAAAATTACATCGGGGTAACTATCGATTATCCAGGATGGGGCTAACTGCTATGCGGATTAATATTAATATATTAATCCGCATATACACTACGTTTGTCTGGCATTCGCCGTCCCGTGGCCGAGTGGTTAGCGCGCTTGGCTACTGATCTACGGGACCTGGGTTCGAGCCCCGGGTAAGGCATGGTTGTGTGTGTTGTTTTTCAGCTGAGGTCCTGCCATCCTCACAGACCTTCTACTCTGGCATATAAGCTGACAGGCTCCTGTCAGACCTCTGTGGCAAGCAGCTGCTTGAGGGGGTATTTATTTATTTATTTTTATCTGGCACCATAACTTTTTAATACTCTGCCGGCTAACATTAGAAATGAAAGAAACATTTATGCGTTTAAAAGATTAATATGGGATTGGTTAGTGGATTGTGATGATGTAGAGAAATATCTAAAGAGATAAAACTTTAGCTTAAATATTTAATTTCTGATAACAACTAATTCTGTAAACGTTATATTCGTGAACTTCTCCATGCACGAGCTCCGACTTAAGTGGAGCTCTCTTATTTATTTAAAGAAAAAAAAAATACCCCCTCAAGCAGCTGCTTGCCACAGAGGTCTGACAGGAGCCTGTCAGCTTATATGCCACAGTAGAAGGTCTGTGAGGATGGCAGGACCTCAGCAGAAAAACGACACATACATCCATGCCTTACCCGGGTCCCTTAGATCAGTAGACAAGCGCGCTAACCACTCGGCCATGGGACTTACTTCTTTCATATTGTTCAGTTTGTTTGTTTAAAAAAACTACCTGTAAAATAGATTATAATTTATACTTTACAATATAATTTGTGTTAATCAGTTCATGTGTATGAACTTTTGAAACGGAAAAATTTATGCAACAGTACGTTTTTTGTTGCGGATTTTTGTATTGAACTGTACAGGCGCTCAAAAAAGTATCCGAACACTATGGTTGATTACAGAATTCATAAAAAATATCTGGCAACGTTTTTTTAAGAAATTAGTGCATTGGCAACCTTCGTGTCACGTGACATGAAGGTTGAAACATATTTTAGTTTAATAATATATATTATAGTATAATAATTCTGTAGTAATTATTTTTAAATTAAGTAATTATTTGATAACGACAAAATAAGTCATAAAACATATATATATATTTGTTTTATAATCCATAAGAGTAAAAGCTTCAAAATGGAAGTTGCTGTCCGATGGCAAAGCGCGAAGGAGGAAAATGGAAAACGAGAATATTCCAATAATCATAGGACCTTTTCGTTCAGCATTTTGGAGCGCTTCCTGTGTTTCGAAGATATTTTAGGAATGAGAACAGTTTCACTGCGAATGTAGCCATTTTCTCTGTGGTACTCAGTAGATTTACTTTATCCAGGTAGCCTTTCGTCACTTAATCTATAAATACAAAAACCGAAAGCGCACTTCGAAAAAGCGAAATTCGGATCAAATGTGTTTTAATATAAAGTGCTAAATAGTTAAACAAAGTGAAACAGCAAAGTCACATTAGACTCAACAATCGGAAATTTCTCAATTTTAGCTATTTATCACTTTTTAAACTTTGTTCAACGTTTAAAATTTTCTGTACAAACCTGTTACTGATATATGCCTACAAATGAGAACTTTGTGAATAATGAAACTACCAACAAAATTATATAGAAACATAATTCAAGTTAACTTTCGTTTAATCTCACATGAGTTTTTTTCCTCACTACAATCCTATCTTGATTGGATGAACCTTTCTGGATGCATCCGAAATATAAAATACAGTGATATACATTGAAAATTTAAACACAATATAACTCGTTTAAGGCAAATATACCAACTCCAGTTGGCAACTCCGTGACCGAGTGGTTAATGCGGTTACCTTATCTCAATGTGTAACTCGCTAATGTCATAAAAGGTATGATGGAAAATGGTGCGCCGTTGAATCTCTGTCTATGCTAAATCATGGACAATGAATGCATTCAACACTTAGTAGCATTGTAAAAGAGTTTCATAGACAGTTTTCGACGTGATTTTGCTTCGATTATTGGCTAAGACTGTCAGAGGTAAAACAATTCAACCAAAATCCAGGCTGATTTTTTGTAAAGTCAGGGGAATTGTCACCTCATTTGCCAGCAGTTGGAGAGGTATGTGCCCACCGTTTTCCTGCGAGTGCAAATCTATCCACTGTAAATTGTAGAGCCATCTTGTGTAACTTTGTCGCTCTTGGATACTGATCTAAGTGACCTGGGTTCGAGCCGCAGGTAAGGCTTTTGGGTTGGATTGTTTTAATTCTGAGCTGACTTTTTTGCACAATATGGGCTAAATGGCCAGGTCACAAGGACCCTGAAGGCTCAGAGAAGGTTGGTAGAGGGGACCCACTGGAACAGCTGTTGGGAGACAGATGGTAGCCTCCCGTCAAGGCCATCCAGCGTGTTCTTCAACGTGCACAGGGTATGACTCTCCCGCACACGGGGCCACGGCTTAACGTCCCATCCGACGGACGGCGACCTTTCCAAGCCCATCGGTGTCCCCTACTGACCGTGGGCAGGGCGGGGAATTTATCGATGGTGCAATCAGTCACTGTGTTCGTATTCACTTCAAAGGAAAATAGGGCGCCTGCAATCTTGTCGAGTAGGTAATTCGGTGCCCTATCGGAAGCTGGGACTCGAACCTGGGAACTGCGGATTAGGAGCCTGGAGCTTCCAAGCCCATCGGTGTCAGCTACTGACCGTGGGCAGGGCGGGGAATTTTGCGGAGATAAATCTTAATGCTGCCCTAGCTAGGACTCGAACCTGGGAACTACAGATTACGAGCCTGGAGCTTCCAAGCCCGTCGGTGTCCCCTACTGACCGTGGGCAGGGTGGGGAATTTTGCGAAGATAAATCGCAATGCTGACCCAGCTGGGACTCGAACCTCGGAACTACAGATTACGAGTCTGGCGCGCTACCGACTGATACTTCCCCCGTCCCAACGTGCACGGGATAGTATGTCTCTACTGCACAAGGGGTCATGTTTAACGTTACCATCTGACGGACGGCAGCTTTTATAAGCCCATTGGTGTTCCCTTACTGACCGAGGGCAAGCTGGGAGGTTATGCGGAGATAAATCTCAATATTGGCCTAGGGACGCGAACTTGGAAAATGCAAGTAGTTTCATCACAACCGGCAAGTCCCCCGGAAGTGCTTTCCCCCCCTATGTCGCAATCGTCCACGTTACCTTCTTGACTTGGACCCCCTATGTCGCAATCGACCGGAAATTGACCTGTGCTGGGCCACGCTGCCTTCTGAACTTTGACCCCTATGTTGCAATCAACAGGAAATTGACCCTGGCGTAGCAACTGTCGTGGTATTAATAATTCATAATTAATAATTCATAATTAAAAATTCCTTCCCCTTTTAACCCCTTGTGCTATCTAGTTTTTAACTCTAATTTTAAGTCCTCCTTCTCGAATAGTCTCGATTTTTCTTTATTTCAGACTCACCTTTTATTTTAAAACCTCGATTTTACAAACCCCCTGGTTGACCTATATTTTAAGCCCTACCTATATTTTAAGTCATGGATTTTGCAAACCACATGGTTGACCTATATTTCAGACTCACCTTTTATTTTAAAACCTCGATTTTGCAAACCCCCTGGTTGACCCACCTATATTTTAAACTCCCCTTCTCGAATATTCTCGATTTTTCTTTATTTCAGACTCACCTTTTATTTTAAAACCTCGATTTTGCAAACCCCCATGGTTGAGCTATATTTTAAGCCCTACCTATATTTTAAGTCATGGATTTTGCAAACCACATAGTTGACCTATATTTCAGACTCACCTTTTATTTTAAGCCCTCTTCATAGACCCCACCCCCCTGGTTGAGCTATATTTTAAGCTCCCCTTCTCGAATAGTCTCGATTATTCTTTATTTCAGACTCACCTTTCATTTTAAGTCCTCTTCATAGACCCCACCCCCTTGGTTGACCTATATTTTAAGCCCTACCTATATTTTAAGCTCCCCTTCTCGAATACTCTCGATTTTTCTTTATTTCAGACTAACCTTTTATTTTAAAACCACGATTTTGCAAACCCCCTGGTTGAGCTATATTTTAAACTCCCCTTCTCGAATAGTCTCGATTTTTCTTGATTAGACCCCTACCCATATTTTAAGCCCTCTTCATAGACCCCTGGTTGACCTATATTTTAAGCTCCCTTTCTCGAATAGTCTCGATTTTTCTTTATTTCAGACCCCCCAATGGTTGACTTATATTTTAAACCCTCCACTTGCAAACCCCCTGGTTGACCTATATTTTAAGCCCTACCTATATTTTAAGCTCCCCTTCTCGAATAGTCTCGATTTTTCTTTATTTCAGACTCGCCTTTTATTTTAAAACTTCGATTTTGCAAACCCCCTGGTTGAGCTATATTCTAAGCTCCCCTTCTCGAATAGTCTCGATTTTTCTTTATTTCAGACCCCCCAATGGTTGACTTATATTTTAAACCCTCCACTTGCAAACCCCCTGGTTGACCTATATTTTAAGCCCTACTTATATTTTAAGCTCCCCTTCTCGAATAGTCTCGATTTTTCTTTATTTCAGACTCGCCTTTTATTTTAAAACCTCGATTTTGCAAACCCCCTGGTTGAGCTATATTTTAAGCTCCCCTTCTCGAATAGTCTCGATTTTTCTTTATTTCAGACTCACCTATATTTTAAGCCCGGGATTTTGCAGACCCTCCTGGTTGACCTATATTTTAAACCCTACCTATATTTTAAGTCCCCTCCTTCCCTCGGATTACAAGTCTCAGAATAATTCCGCAGAAAAGGATGACACGTCTCAATTGTAAAATTCAACTCAAAGTAAAATTCTTATTAATTAAAACCCTTTCTATTAAAAGTTACCTCTATTAAAAATCTTTTGCTATTCATTTTGCCAGGACTGCTAAACGATTCCCTTTTATTAAAACTCTGGTATTCATTTTTTCCAACCCCGTTAATCGATCCCCTAGTAAATAAAAACTCTCACTCACCTTTATTAAAATCATCCAGCGCTCGTAATAAATCAGTTTACTCTAGATGGGTTTAATCGAAAAAAAAAATCATTCCATCGCTAGCGTACCTCCACGTTAATTTCGGGAAAAAGCCTCATCGGATCCAAGGTCCACGTATTTTACTAGAAGAATGACACAGTAACTGTTCCACAGAAAAATTAATAAAATTTGGTTTAAATTATTCGTAGGACTTGTATATAAGATCTACTTTGCAATAGACGTTCAACAGGCTAAAAGTTTTCCAAGTCCGTTATCAGTGTATCGGAAATCGTACGTTTCCTGTAGACATCCTTCAGATCGTTTATTAGGGGGTAGCAACAGCACTTTCGCCACATCACACGATATGGTGCAATCCTTTATCAGCTGGAAGGTCAAATGTCCAGCGCTTCACTGTGTCTGCATTTGACACTGATAAGGTTTAAAAATAGATGTTTCCTAGAATCCACATTGCCTTCTCAGATTGGACTTTGACCCCTATGTCGCAACCGACCATATTTTAAGTCCTCTTCATAGACCCCATGGTTGACCTATATTTTAAGTCCCCTTCTCGAATTTTCTTGTTTTTCCCCTGTTTAACCCATATTTTAAGCCCTCCCCTCTTCATAGACCCACCTATTGATCCACCTATATTTTAAGCTCCCCCTCTTTAAACCAAATCAGTTTTTGCGCATTTAATCGGTGTCATCCAACGTCCATACTATTTTTAGTACGTCTCTTGTATTTAAAAAAAAAATATTGGCTTTCGTCGTCGTATTTGAACGCGCTACCTCAGTGCCGATAGCTGAAGCGTCATCGCCAGGGCGCGGATTTTTGCGGAGATAAATCTCAACTCTGGCCCTGCTATCCGCTCGACAATATTTGCTACTGATAAAACGATTTCCTTCGTTAAAAATAAAAACTAATTGAATAATGGGCTATCACTGGGAAAATACTGGGAAGAACCCAAACTGATTTCGTGCTAAAACATCTGCAGATTTCAGCTTACTTGAAAAACTATTGTTAGAAATGAACCAGTGACTTGAATCACTCAACTTTCATAAGAATACACAATTATGGTACAGTGTCGGGAAGAAATATGTTTCAACGAAATTCAATTGCATGTATTACGATCAGAAAAATAATTTAGTGGACAAAGTTTAAAATAGTTATTAAATGGTACCTTACAGTGCAAGTGCGCTTCAGGCGAAAAGCCTCCCCTTCGAACACTGCACCCCGTTTTTCCGAAGTAACTGTGTCACAAGTCTTCCTACATCATCCCTAAACAGAGAATCGGATTCAATGTGCAAGAAGATCAAGACCTCATTTGAAGGAGCACATAGTGGATACTGTACTCCATAGTGAAATGAACATTAGCCTCTTGCGGGACCCAGTTATATCCCTACTCCAAGAGAATTACTAATGAAAACGTGCTATTGTTAATGTATGTAATTCCGACAAAAAATGTTTTAGCCACTTTGTATCCTGCAATAGGAAACACTGAACACCTTAACAACTATATATATACTTTTAGAAGAAAACACATCAGGTCTAATTTTCCCTTTAACAATCTGGATACGAGAAAGAGATGTTCCCACTCTATATCACACCATTCAGATTTAAAGCGCACGCAAATCTCCTACTGTTGTCAGACGATGAAAAGCAGCATTATTGTTCCATTAAGAATTTGTTTCTATGAAATTCAAAGGGAGAATGCTGTTTTCCATATTATAGGGAATGCAATTAATACATTCCTTGCAGATGGATGTCCTTTAGGTTATGAAGTAATCTTATTAGAACGCTTAAAATTGAGATGACACACGTTAGCTCCTCCGAGAAGCGCTAGGAGGTAGAAGAATATACCCGTGTAATGAAAATATTCATTCGACATAAAAAAAAAAACCTACGCCAATATCGCGTACACTGACGTGCTCCTCTTAGCTGATGTGTTTGGTGGCAGATACTGACCCCTGCTATGTTTACGCAGCTCCTGCCTTCATACCTGAAGATGACAAATACTAGAGTTGATAAACTACAATGTACCTTTATGGAAGGCATACGAGGAGGAATTTCGGTGATATGCAGACAACGAGCATTTAGAATGAAAAACTGATTGCAAGTTTGCTTTACTGTCATACAAACCTGAAAAGAGATGAATTGGGTAGTACTTTACCCATGATACGCCCTGTGACTAGGTCGTTAAATCAAATTACATGCATAAACGAAAATTAGAAAAACAACGAAATGGTTGGTAAATTCAATGAGAATCACTAAAATGTAAAGAGTGTTGGAATATCTGTAAATGCACACACATTTCAGTGGATAGGTGAATATTTTCACAATTCTTTGGAAGTGGAAGGCACAATAACTGTAAAACATACTGTGACGAGAGAGAAAGTATAAAAATGTAGTGGGATGGTTGTAAAAAATCGCTTCAAAACAGAAAATTACAATGCAAATACTGTAAGATAGAAAAAAACGACTATTCGACGGTTATTCCAAGCCGCTATCTCACGCTCTTTTCAGTTTTCCTGGTTCTATAGTTCCTTGGTACGTAGCGCATAAGTGTGGGTGTAGTTGGCTATTTTTCGTTGCAAACACAAGTTGTTTCCACTATTAGTTATTTTTCCTGCATGATAATACACATTTCTATACTACATTGCGTACACACGGATGGACGAATATCACAAAATACTTTGCATATAGAAAACATCAGTAAAGAACCACAGAAGTTTGGAAATTTAAAATCTGAAAACTCAGTGTTTATAAGAAAGCAACAATATTTTCAATATTTCCATGAAAAGGTCGGTCCCAGAATCGATCCACTAGACCTAACTTTGCATTCTCTGACTTCAACCACCGATAAAACGTAATGTAAGCTCTCTCGTCGGTAATCCCAAGTCGCTATCTCTTCTCAGAGTTTCTGGTCCCCTCGGTACGTTTGAATAAGTGCATAAGTGCGGGTGAAGATGGCTATTTTCCGCTGCAAACACAAGTTTTTCGACAAAGATAGGGTGTTTCACTACAATCTAACATGGGATTTCATGTGTGTTTAGTTATTTTTCCTGCATGAGAATATTTCTAATCCTTCTCATAGACAGCAGGTTAGTTACTTCGGATCTAACAAAGCCAAGGTTTGAGATCCATAGTAAGACATGAATGTTTGTGTTGTTTTCCTACCAAGATCCCGACATCCTCTCATCACCTTCTACTGGGTCGTATGAAAAAATCCTGTAACTATTACGACAATTAGCTGCGTGAAGGCGCATTTATTTTTAAAGCAAAGACACACTAATTTCGGACTCGCTAGCTAGAGAATGATATATTAACTTGCTAAAGTTTGATTTTAATGATCAGATAGTGTATACATCACCACTTTTTTAGTTCATACTAATATCTTCTAACTTTCAAAGGAAATATTGTCTCATTATAAGCGATTTCATACAAAGAGATACGCACGCTATGCTTCACATTTAAATCTATAGAGATAACGATCACTACCCATGGAACACATCTGTGAAAAAACACGCTGTGATAGGGTTTGAGAAAGATTTTTACCCCATGGGGGTGCTGCACTGCAGGAAAGCACATTATCTTTGATATCAGAACCTACATGAAAGTTATACTGTTTCGGTTTGAGAAAGATTCTTTAGTTCACAGGGCACCGCATGAATAAGCGCATAAGTGTGGGTGAAGATGGCTATTTTTCGCTGCAAACACAAGTTTTTCGGCAAGATAGGGTGTTTCACTGCAATCTAACACGGGATTTCATGTTTGTTTAGTTATTTTTCCTGCATGAGAATATTTCTAATCTATCTCATAGACAGCAGGTTAGTTACTTCTGATCTAACAAAGCCAAGGTCTGAGATCCATAGTAAGACATGAACGTTTGTGTTGTTTTCCTACCAAGACCCCGACATCCTCTCACATGAAATATTACTGTACTAGGATCTAGAAAAATCACTATCCATTACATTAATTTTTTTTATTACATTCATGTATTTCACCCCATTTTCTTGTCAAGAGCTAAAATTATTTGATGAATGAACGACAAAATATCTTCAAATGCAGTGGACGCATGACAGAATAACTTCAAAATAAGTTCCAATAGCTGAAAAAACAACTGTAAAAAATTAGATAAATACACACCGGGAAAGAGAGAATTGCTTTCAAAACATTAAAATACCTTAAATGTGTGGCTGAATCACCTCCAAATATCTCCAGCACACTGCACTCTATGTTTCACATTTAAATCTATAGAAATAACGATCACTACCCATGGAACACATCTGTGAAAAAACACGGTATGATAGGGTTTGAGAAAGATTTTTAGCCTATGGGGTGGTTCACCGCAGGAAAGCACATTATTTTTGATATCAGAACCTACGTGAAAGTTATACTGTTTGGGTTGAGAAAGATTCTTTAGTTCTCAGGGCACAGCATGAATAAGCGCATAAGTGTGGGTGAAGATGGCTATTTTTCGCTGCAAACACAAGTTTTTCGACAAAGATAGGGTGTTTCACTACAATCGAACACGGTATTTCGTATTTGTTTAGTTATTTTTCCCTGCATATTTCTATACTAGTGTGGAATTCTTAGAACAAGTGGTACTATGTTCGTTTCAAAGTGGTTCTGGCAAGCACCCTTTTTTTGATAATGTCATGCACCCTGTTTGGAAAGAACACTGTGTATGGAGCATTACTCCTGTAAATTCCATAAGCATAATGATTTCAGCTGTATGTGAACCAAACATTCACTTGAGAAGAATATTTAAAAAACATCAGTGTGAACTCATGGATACATAAAACGTGTCTCTTTCTTGTGTCTCTTCATATCTATATACTATTCTCACGAACACAAAAGATAGAACTTTCGAAGGAAGATGATCAGTGCAACAGTTAAGAAACTGATTTTCTGTGTTTTGGGGCTTTTCACCAATGCCATCTAGGGGCAAATATGTTGACTGACTGATTCGAGTAAAAACAAGATTATTACTTTTAAGCAGACGGTTTATGAATATGTAGGAGAATGTTTTTCTGATCTTATGCAAAATATATTCTTGTGTGGTGTATGGTATTATTCAACGGATGTCTTTCTAAGTGTATGCATATATCCGTGCAATAGACTAAGTTTTTTCTCACACACTTGTTTCGTCTCTGTAATTGTATGTTTGTGCGTGTGTATGCATGCACGCACACACAGAGACATGAAGACGTATACACACACACATGAAAACATACGCACGCACACACTCATCCGCAAACAGAAACACACACACACACACAAACATGAAAGCATACGCACGCACAAACATACAATTACAGAGACGAAACAAGTGTGTGAGAAAAAACTTAGTCTATTGCACGGATATATGCATACACTTAGAAAGACATCCGTTGAATAATACCATACACCACACAAGAATATATTTTGCATAAGATCAGAAAAACATTCTCCTACATATTCATAAACCGTCTGCTTAAAAGTAATAATCTTGTTTTTACTCGAATCAGTCAGTCAACATATTTGCCCCTAGATGGCATTGGTGAAAAGCCCCAAAACACAGAAAATCAGTTTCTTAACTGTTGCACTGATCATCTTCCTT
>JAWZYU010000849.1:0-69017 GCA_038380435.1 Ryuthela nishihirai
TTAAATCTGATATATCTCATGATTTAAAACAATTTAATTATGGTTTCATCAAAATCTTCTAACACTATCGAAAAATTGCCTTCACCAAACCTACTCTACTACCAGCTTCATCAATAGCTTGAATGAAAGAGTTTATATATCATCATTTGCCAATAGGACTAAATCATCAGCATAATTCTATCAGAAATTTTCAGATCTCTAGATCATTTAAGGCCAAAATCTTTCCCGTGCAGTGAATTTCGCATAATGTAATCAATAACCACACTAAAGAGAAAAGGAGACAAAACGCACCCTTGCCAAAAACAGAAACAATGCTAAAGCAATTGCTACAAGCCTTACCAACTTTCACACATGACTCAGTGTTATTATAGAAAGCTTTCATTATGTTAACTAACTTGTCTGGTATGCCATACGATCTCACAATCAATCACAAATTATGACGATCAATAGATTCAAAAGCCTTTTTGAAATCAACAAAGCTAGTAACCAATGGTTTCTGAAACTCTAAACATTTCTCAAGAATCTGCCTATGTGAAAAAATATGATCTACATATCTCCTACCACTTCTGAATCTACACTGATCTTCACAAAATTGTCCATCAACCAGATTCTTAATTCTATTAAGCACAATTATGCAAAGAACTTTACCTGGAACAGAAAGTAAGCTGATACCCCTATAGTTACCAGAACTGCAATCATCTTTTTCAAAAACAAGGATAATAAAAGCTCTGGTAAAATCATTAGGAACAATGTCATTTGCATAAAAAATATTCAAAATTTCAATCATCCATGTTGTACCGAAGCATTCCCAACTCCAAGCATTTCAGTAGTAATTTCATCAACCCCTGGTGATTTATGTAGTTTAAGTTTAGAAATAGCTGAACAAACTTCAGACTGTGATATACTGTAGGGCCAACATAAAGCCAGTCATGCATCTATCATCATTAGAAACAATGGGACTAGAACTAACCACATTGTTTAGAACATTACTGAATGCTCAGCCCACCTAGCCATGACAGAATACTCACCTTCTATAACCTTACCTTGTTTATTCTTCAATCCCTGTATACCTATCCATTTTTTACCACACAAAACATTAACTATCTGGTACAACACTGTCTAGCTGCTTCCTTGGCTTTGTCAGCCAAACCATCAAGCCAAAGATTTTTATCAGCTGCTAACTGATCTTTTACACATATATTAAGCTCTTTTTAATGCTTTCTATTAGGACTAATAGGGTATTGATTAAGGGCATTCCTTCAGTTATTTCTTTCCAAAATAAGTTCAAGTGCCTTATCACTCAAATAATTTTGCCTCCTCTACTCCTTTTTACCTGAAAGAGTAAAGAGTACCATTAGTTTCAAGAAAAGCCTGTTTAAAATGGTCCCATTCTTCCTCAACTTCAGTAGTAAGCAAACCATGACTCTCATAATGACTAACTAACCTACCATGGTAAGCTTTAGCTATAACTGGGTCTTTCAGAGCTTCAGAATTAAAGGTAAATTTTTTTAACCTTTAACACAACACTCCTTAAGTTTAAGTTGTAAGACACTTTTAACAAGGTAATAGTAAGATCCAATTTCAACTCCCCTATATGCCCTGGTATTCCTAACAGAACTAGCCCATTTGCTGTTAATTAATATATAATCAATCATATTCTTATGTAGCCATGTGCATTTAATAACCCATGTGCATTTATAAATGTCCCGGTGTTTGTAGCATGTGTTAGTTATTCACAAACCATTAAGTTCACTTACTTGTAGGAGACATTGCCCATTGCCATTGCAGCTACCAATACCAAAAGGGCCTATCACCCCTCCCCAAAGGTCAGAATCAGCGCCAACTTTGGCCAAGTCACCTAGAACAAGAGTAATATCTCTTTTCTCAACAGAATTCAAAATATCTTGAAGTTATCCGTAAAACCTATCCTTCTTATCCTCATTGGCATCCTCAGTGGAGGCATAACAACAGATAGCATTCAAGTCTTTAATGCTTGTCTGAAATTTTGCTGCAAGAAATCTTTCATTAATGCACTCATATACTAGAAGAGCATTTCCAGCATGTCTGCCGAGAAGCAGACCTATGCCTTGGTGATGCTTATTATCTTCCCTCCCTGAAAAGAGAAATTTACGATTATTTTTAACTATCTGACCTTTGTCTGTCCATCTGGTCTCTTGCAAGCCAAGAATAAGTTGAAACGGTGGAATTCTTGTGAGAGGACATCAAGAGAATAATCTTTGTGCAGAGTCCTCACATTCCAACTACTTATGGAGAGAAAATGGTTAGTGGAATGTTTAAAGAAACTATGTTTATTGAGAGAGGGAATGCTAACAATATCAAACAGCCCACTAATTGCTGGCATGAATGGGGCAAAGACCAATTCCCCCAACAAAAGGCTGAAATCAACTACACTGGAAGACAAACTCCAATGTAGGTTTGCCGATGTCTGTAGAAGCAAGAGTTCAGGTACCTGCAAAGACCTCAGATCAGGATTATCCACCAGCTGATAACATCTCCTGTGAATCTATTTACTTAGGGCTGTCAACCCACAAACAATATAAAACAGTGGAAGATTTTCCTTCAACAGAAACCCACCAGTGCAGCAAATCTAGGATTCATAATCATGCTCAGAGCCATAATTCCATTCAGGTTGATATATAGTACGATCAGCACGAGGACCCTGTACATTTAACAAGCAAGGTAGAAAAAAAAGGAAAGTAGCTGTAGCAGTCCAGATCAGTAGGCCACACTGATCTGGCAGCCCTCCCCTTCCATTCTGTTCCCTTCCACAAGAAAGCATCTCATTTGAAAGGTATTAATGGTCTACAAGAAGGTGGGGTTGGAGATCAGTTGCTAGGCATGCCAGTTCTGTACATCATCACAGGGGATTTGTGCATAGCTCTCCTTCCAGTGACTAATTACCCACTATTTACAGACCTCCTTTCTCATCTCTTAGCTCTCCATGATACAATCAACTTTACAATATTGTTTAATTAGTTGATGAGAAACATATTTAAACTCTTTAAATAAATTAATAACATTATAAAACAAAATTCTGAAGGTTATTATGAATAATAATAACACTAAATTAAAAATATGATTATTGAAAATAAAATTTTGGATCTAAGACAATTACATATTTATAAAATCCTTTCGTTTGCATTTAGAAATCCAGATATATTAAAATTGCAACACAGAAATAGATTTTAGAAAGAGAGAACTTTATTATGTACCTTTTTGAAGAAAAGAAATTACACATAGACATTTCGTGATTTTAGCTCCACAAAATTTTAATAAATTACCGAGCAATATAAGGGAAGAAAAAATGAGAAGATGTTTAAAATCAACATTAGACAATGACTATTAACCCTTTCACTACTATACCGGCCCAAAAAGGTCAAGATTTTAAATGAACTTGCCTAACCAATGCTATTCCTTCCTCTTCACTACCTCCTAACTGCAGCTTGGGCCATTTTGGGTCTGTATGGTGGTAAAAAGTTCAAATATAAATAATATTGTGTCATTATTTCTGATTGTTAAGTGAATTACCTCATTTCACATGTCATTAATAAACAAATCTGAACTTATTGATTTTTGAAATTTTATTTCCACTCAAACTTTTGAATCAATATGAATAGTGTAAAATAAAAATACATATCGATAACAAATAATATAATTTGACAACCTGTAAAATTTTTAATAAAGCTCATTGGTTGTTCTTATATGGCTATTTTGATGCATTTAAATGCATTTTCCTGCATTTCATTTCACACACATTGATTTTGTTATGTTGAAATGTATATTATTTGTTCATGTTGAATTGTTCGTATATGTTTTAATTCATTATTATGTATAAGCTTTATGTATCTTACATTTATTGCATTTTATTAAGTGTATTGTCTGTTATATATGGCCAATAAACATCATTATAATTTAAAACATGGGTCAGTGTTAGACAAAGTGAGTTGGATTGACATTAATGGGATTTTCTGTCCTGTTTATGAAATGGAGGAACATTTTCTTGGCTGCTGCTTTTTTTTTCACTAAACATTACAAATTATTTTCTTTGGGTGTTGAATTTTGGGGATCTTGGCTAAGTACTGAAAAGTTGGTGCACCAAGGCAAAAAAAAAAGTGTATTGTCAGATATTGTGGGTTGTTATCTCTTTTAAAACCATTTAATATAAATTTAAACACTTGTAATTATTTTAAATTAAATATTGGAAAGGGGGGAGTAAAATACCCTCAGTGTAGGGGGGAACTTGTGGAAATTGTCCTCCTGCATGAGAACTGATTTTTGTGCCAAGGAAGTCCTTTTTGCTTTCATATCATGGACCTCATTCATTTTTAGGAAACTAAAAAAGAAAAGTTTTTTTGACTTGAAAATGAAGAAGTAATAAAAAAAAAGCATATAAACTACTTTAATGAAAAAAAAATCCACAGCAAAACATTATAGGCTGCTGATCATCATAACTCCAAAAGATCGATAATGAAATATAAAAATAAATAAATAAATAAATATACCCCCTCAAGCAGCTGCTTGCCACAGAGGTCTGACAGTAGCCTGTCAGTTTATATGCCATAGTAGAAGGTCTGTGAGGATGGTGAGACCTCAGCAGAAAAACTACATGAACATCCATGTATACAGGTATAAAATTAATAAATTGATAAAAACGAAGTTTTAATTATAGAAGTATAAATAAAATACTATCTCAATTCAAAACCTGTCCTATGATATTCATGGCATTATATGCAAGCACACCTGCTAAAGTTCCCTACTATTTACTGCCATCTGCATCTTCTGAGTTGTGATTTAGCTTACCAGCAGTTTTACACAAACAAGTTATAGTTTCAATTTCAGGAGGAGGAATAATACATAGAATATTTGGGATAAATGTTAAAAATAATTCTAGGTATACTGAAATAGTTTTAATATGGTTGAAAAGAAAAATAGAAGTAATTACATAGGACAGAGAAGAATCCTAAAAACTACTCCTACTTTTACAGGTCTTCTCATAGGAGGTCAGCAGTGACCGAAGTTGCTGCTGATTCTGCCTCAGTTAGAAATAACACACAAAGTTTGCCTTGCTGGAAGAGTCGCTAGCTCCCTAACCACTAAGCCAATTAAGGCTATTCCTATTTAAAATAACCTATTAAAATATATTTTAAATTTTCCCATTTTAAAATAGCAGTTTTTGGTCAATTTTCAGAAGAATTTCAAAACTTTAAGAAAAAAATTTAATGATACAGTTCAAATCAAACTTATAATATCAGGTTCACGACGCTTGCATTTATGGCCACGAATCATAAAATCAGTCTTTAAATAAATAATAAAAAATAAATATCCCCTCAAGCAGCTGCTTGCCACAGAGGTCTGATAGGAAGCTGTTGGTTTAATATGCCATAGTAGATTTGTAAGGATGGCGGAACCTCAGCCAGGTCCTTTTAACTTTAGCCAAGCGTTAACCACTCAACCACGGGACAGCTAAAATCAGTCTTTAGTCATCATCATCATCCTCAAGCAGCCATGGGCTATGGAGGTCCAACCAGACCATGCAATTTAGTTTTCCAAGCATATCTGTCCTGAGTTACATCTGCTGCATTTGGCCATTGCACACCAATTCTAACAAGGTCTGTTTGACATTGTCTGCCCACCACATCCTAGGTCTCCCCTTCTGTCTGAGGCCTATAGGCACACTGTTCAAAACCCTATTCACCAATCTATAGTTATCCATACGGCAACATGGCCAAACCAACAGAGTCTCTCTCTGTGCAATATGCTGCTTAAAGGAGGTTGCCGATTCCTTTGCCTAACCTCATCATTACTTACAAAGTTGAACCGCCTAATGCCCAAGATACTATGTAAGCATCTAGTTTCCTGTTAGCTTGTTTACAATGCATCCAAGTTTCACTACCATAACTAACCCTAGAAAGAACCAAACTATTATATAGTCTAATTTTAGTCTTTAGGTGAATATGCCTATTTCTCCACACTCTCCATAAATTCTTAGAAGTCCCGACAGCAATCCCTATTCATCTCTTAATCTCATGCTGCACATCACCAGAAATATTAGTTTGAAATAACATTTATATTTATATATATGTGTTAAATAGATATTTCAGAGCTCCTAAAAAGTGCTAATTTTTTCAATTCATTCTTCAACTTGATGTTTAAGAAAATAAAAAGCCTATTCTATTGTTCTAATTGCCATTAGCACAGTTCAAATGGCGCCTTTGATGAACAGCTGGGCCAGTGTTGAGATTTATCTCTGCAAAACTCCCCACCTGCCCATGGTCAGAAGAGCATACAGATGAACTTGGAAGGGCCACTATCTATAAGTTGGTATGTTAAACCATGACCTGTGTGCAGGAGAGCCATAACCTGGTGCACATTAAAGAACACACTTGATGGCCTTGATGGGGGTTACCATCTGTCTCCCAACAGCTGTTCCAGAAGAAAAGGTTGGAAGAGGGGACCCACTGGAACAGCTGTTGAAATTGAAGCACTGGAACTGAAGCATGGATCCACTGGACAGCTGTTGAAAATATTACAATATTTCATTGACTCTGAGAGTGATTCAGATGAAGTGACTTTTCTCGGATTCTGAATGGGGAAATCAATTTCAACTACTTCTTTCAATTACTTTTAATCTATTTCAACTACTGATTGGCAGACACCTGGTTTTGATTTCTAACTGAGCCCCAACTCTTAGGCTTTACAGATTGGATACTTTAAAAGTACCAGTGTTTTTGCATTTTCTTTTGCTGATGAAATGTAGTTTTTAAAGTTTAAAATGATGGACAAATACTTTATCACATATGGATATTAATCACAATGTCCAAAGTAACAGGAAAATCGTCGTTTTTTTTTTTTCTGAACTACAATATTTCATTGACTCTGAGTGATTCAGATGAAGTATGACTTTTCTCAAATTCTGAACAGGGAAATCAATTTCAACTATTTCCAGAATTATTTATATTGCTTCTCGAATGTGTACTACAATTAGAACAAATAATTACACTGGGCAACACACAAAAAGGCTTTGAAATGAAAATTGCCAATCTTTACTAATTTCGAGGTGCTGAACATGAAAATGACAATAAAATTTGTCGATTGGCTACTGTTTAGGAGAGATAGAAATGGTCATATATAAACGACTCAGTCCGCATTGAGTACATAGGTAACCATTTTGCAAAGCTGTATTTTAAAATCCAGATTGCAACATATTGCATTGTATTGCATCAGCCCACCATACACACAACCCCCAGAGGTATTGCATCATTGTCTGATGATGAGTCAGTTGTTCATGACATCGAGTCATGACATCGTGGCTTTACAATCGCGGACAAAAGATGATGCAATCGTTACTTGTAAGCGACATCTTGTAGGGTGAGCAAGTCTTTTGACTGACTCCCATTTACCCCTGAGTCATAAGTACAACACAAGTGGGGTTAGTGCCATCCCCTCAGTCTCCCATCAGCATGATGAAGTTTAAATCGGAATTCGTTACTCCAGGCTATCCATTATCAATGGTCTAGTTTCAATGTTCTATAGCCCAGATAAGGCATTGAGCCTGGTGTAGTGCTGTTAGAAGCGGAACTCTCGTAGGTCAGCAGCACCCAAAGCCAATACGATGAAGTGAATGTTGCATTGTCCATACACTGACTTTCCGGCTGGAACCCGCGTTCAGATAGGTGATTTCAGATAATGTCTGGCACCTATTAGTCCATACGATGCGGGTCAGACAGCGAAGCACACAATAATTTTAGGCTGGTTGTCTTTTGCAATTTGGTCAGGTGCTTGTTTTTTTTGGCAAAATTTTCATATTCCTATGAGAAAATCCAAGTTCGTAGACAATTTTGGAGATTGAGTGTCCCATCTGTTGGGCACCTATGATCTACCCTCTGTCAAATGCATCTAAATCCCACACCTTTCCCATTATGCTTCTCATGATGAATGCTTGGGGAAGTCAAAGCTATATATGATATAGTATATATATGCAGCTATATATGACCAGAGTTTCAGCAACGCATGCGCACAAATGCACGACTTGCGGGACTGAATTTCTATGTCTCCTATCCCTAATTCAATGGCACTTCAGTGTATTAAGGTGGTGAAATACTTTAGAAAACAATGCAAGATTAATTTTTTTTTATTTCTTACTGAATTTAAAATGCAAAAAATAACAGTTAAACAATGCAATTTTCTTTAAAAAAAAATGCCTATAAAATTTTACTTACCTGATTTTTTTTATTTTTGTCATTTTTCTTAATCCCAATTTAGTGTTCTTTCTTTTGATATATAACATGACCTATTTCTGTTAATTTGTTATTTTTTTTTAATTCTAAAGTTGACTAGTTTATTTGACTGGTCACAGCTGGTGGAAAACGTGGACTTTTCACAAAGGTTGGTATTGAGAAAAAAATATACAACGAGAGTAATTTTCCTCTTTGAAATAAAAATTTATTTTTTTGTTATTCAGTAATAAATAACCTTTCTATTCATACGCATTATAATTATTTCTGTCTATTAGTTTTTTGTTTTTTTTAATAAATTTTTATTTGCATTGCCAGATGCATTTCTTTTACTACATGTCTCTATAAAAGCCCTATTAAGACTAGTCATCTTTTTTTATGACATATTTTAAGAAAATACAGAATTAAATGCTGATTAATTTGGCATACAACATGCCATAATTCCTTTCAACAGTTATTTGGCATAAAAAAGTTCTGAAGTTCACTTTTTTTTTTTGCCTGAACACAGTTAAAAAAAAGCCTGGCCACAGGTACAATTCAGTTTTTCAGACCTGGTCTGCGAAGGGCTGAATCAGGGTGGTTACTTTAATATAGAGTAATGTTAATAAACAGATCGGCAATACCATATATTGCATCTACGAAATATTGATCATATGGCCTTAACAAATTATTTATATCTAGCTTAATAAAATATGCTTCAAATGAAAAAAGAATATCTTTTTCAAGCTTGAATTAAGTATTTTCATAAGATATATAGGTAAGAAAATTTTCAATTGGCAATTTCTATTTAAAAAAAAAACAGTTTTTTTTTTGGTTTTTTTTTGGGGGGGGGCCTCTCATATTACTTATTTACATTAAATATTCTATGCTTAAAATAATTTAAAATTCTCTGTCATTGACTAATAAAATTTTAGACTATTTTCATGTTGAAAGTTCTTAGGAAAAAACTCTCAAAAGCTTTTAGGAGCAAAGACAGCACTCTGTCTTCAGAGAAGTGGTGCTATGCTTCATTTAAAGCAAAAAGGTTTGTTTATAAGAAGTAAACAGTTTTAAAGAGCTGAAAAAAATTATCTGGAAGCAGCTTTTTACAATAAAGCTTTCTTTTTATTTCCAAATAATAGTTTGGTCCACACAATTGGCTAAATAGGCATGTCAGAAGGGTCCTGAAGACTTAGAGCTGGGTAGAAGAAATAGATCTATTGTACAAATTCTAATGTCAAAGCCATCCAAACATATTCTTTAACAAGCACAGGGTATGGCTCTCCTGCACACATTTTGACTTAAAATCCAAATCAATCAACAGGAAACTTCATAAGCCTATTACTGTCTTCTTTCTCCCTGAAGGCAAAATGGGGGTTAACAGAAAAAATATCAATGCAGACACAGTGTGATTCGACCCTGGGAACAAGATCCAGTGACACTACCAGCTGAACCAACCTCTTCCTCTATTGTCACAGACATGTGACAGAAACATATCAATATAATGTAGAATAAAAATCTGATAAAGGCCAAGAGAGCAGAAAGACACAAGGAATTTCCATGCCATATTGTGGACTTGAACCAAGTCCCCTTTAATCTGCAGCAAAGAAGCCTAACTACTAAAATGCATTTTACGAGAATACTTTTTGAAAACTAGTGTAATTACTAATTGTGCTTTGGTATCACATATAAGTATCAAATTTTCTCACTGAAAGCTATGCTAATCTATACACAATAAGAGGTTAACATATCACAAAATATCTCCGCATTATTACTGTATAATTCGACATATGCATATTAGATATTAGCACAGACAAATAATGAAAAGGTTACTGAGATTTGTACTAGAATGGAAAAGTTTATATCATCTTCAAGCATCCATGGACTACGGAGGTCCAACCAGACAGTGCAATTTAGTTCTCTAAGCAAGTCTGTCCTGAGCTACATCTACTGCATCTGGCCACTGCACACCAATTCTAATAAGGTCCTGTTTGACATTGTCAGCCCATCACATCCTAGGTCTCCCCCTCTTTCTGGGGCATTTGAGCACACTGTTCATAACCCAATTCGCCAATCTATAATTATCCATATGGGCAACATGGCCAAACCAATGGAGTCTCTCTCTGCACAATAACATGCTGCTTAAAGGACGTTGCCGACTCCTTTGCCTAACCTCATCATTAGTTACAAAGTTAAACCACCTAATACCCAAGATACTGCATAAGCATCTAGAATCAAAAGCATCTAGTTTCCTGTTATCTTCTTTACACCGTGTCCAAGTTTCACTACCATAACTAACCCTAGAAAGAACCAAACTATTCTACAGTCTAATTTTAGTCTTTAAGTGTATACACCTATTTCTCCACACTCTTCACAGATTCTTAAAAGTCCTACCAGCAATCCCTATTCATCTGTTAATCTCATGCCGCACATCACCATTATCTGTTACATAGCTACCAAGAAAATTAAACTGTGACACCTGCTCAAGACTGCAACCATTCAGATTAACTGAATCACAGCCTGCCTGACCAATTTTCATCACTTTAGTTTTCTCTCTGTTTATAACCTAACCTACTCTACTACCAGTCTCATCAACAGCTCGAATGAAAGAGTTCATCTCATCAACATCATTTGCCAAAAGGGCTAAATCATCAGCAATAATCTAAATCAGAAATTTTCGTATCTCCAGTCCATTTAAGGCCAAAATCTTTCCCTTGAAGTGAATTTCACATAACATAATCAATAACCAAGCTAAAGAGAAAAGGAGACGAAATGCACCCTTGTCGAACACCAGAAGTAATGCTAAACCAATTGCTACAAGCCTTACCAACTCTCACACACAACTCAGTGTTATTATAGAGAGCTTTCATTATATTAAATAACTTGTCAGGTATACCATATGATCTCACAATCAACCACAAATTATGATGATCAACAGAGTCGAAAGCCTTTTTGAAATCAACAAAGCTAGCAACCATAGGTTTTTGAAACTCTAAACATTTCTCAAGAATCTGCCTAAGAGAAAATATCTGATCCACACATCCCCTACCACTTCTGAATCCACATTGCTCATCACGCAATTGCCTGTCAACCAGATTCTTAATTCTTTAAGCACAATCATGCAAAGAACTTTACCTGGAACAGAGAGTAGGCTGATACCCCTATAGTTATCACAAGAGTTATCACAAGGAGTTATCACTAGTTATCACAAGAACTGCAATCACCTTTTTTGAAAATAAGGATAATAATAGCTCTGGTAAAATCCTTAGGAACCATGCCTTTATCATAAAAGATATTCAGAATTTCAGTCATCCAAGTGGTAACCGAAACATTCCCAGCTCTAAGCATTTCCGTAGTAATTTCATCTACCTAATGTCCGACCCCGCCTTCTCGTGGTGCGGACCGTTAGTAACTTTTAAAAGAGATACTCTCTTGTGGAAGTGAACGGAAGGGGAGGGCTGCCAGATTAGTGTGGCCTACTGATCTGGACATCTATGGCTAGTTTTCTTTTTTTCTACCCTGCTGAGGAGTGGTCAACCACACAGGGTCCTGGTGCTGACCATATAAACCTACTGGACTGGACAGATATATGGCTCTGAGCTTGATCATGGATCCTGATTTTGCTGCACTGGTGGGCTTCTGTGGAGGGAAAGTCTTCCGCTGTGTTTTCTGTTTGTTTGTGGGTTGACAGCCCCAAGTGAATAGATTCACAGGATATGTTTATCAGCTGGTGGATAATCCTGAGCAGAGGTCATCGCAGGCACCTGAACTCTTTGCTTCTATTGGCATTGTCAAATTCTACATTGGAGGAAGTCTTCCAGTGTAGATGGCTTCAGCCTTTAGTAGTGGGGGAACGGGTCTTTGCCCCATGTCTGCGATTAGGGGGCTGTTTGATATTGTTGGCATTCCCTCTCTCAATAAACATAGTTTCTTTAAACATCCCACTAACCATTTTCTCTCCATAGGTAGTTGGAATGTGAGGACTCTGCACAGAGCTTTTTCTCTTGATGTCCTCACACAAGAATTCCACCGTTATAATTTAGATATTCTCAGCTTGCAAGAGACCAGATGGACTGATAAAGGTTGGATTCTTAAAAATAATCTTAAATTTCTCTTTTCAGGAAGGGACGACAATAAGCATCACCAAGGCGTGGGTCTGCTTCTCAGCAGACATGCTAGTGATGCTCTTCTAGGATATGAGTGCATTAATGAAAGGTTTCTTACAGCAAAATTTCAGACAAGCGTTAAAGACTTGAATGTTATCTGCTGTTATGCCCCCACTGAGGATGCCGATGAGGATGAGAAGGATAGGTTTTATGAACAACTTCAGGATATTTTGAATTCTGTCAAGAAAGGAGATATTACCCTTGTTCTTGGTGACTTCAATGCCAAAGTTGGTACTGACTCTGCCCTTTGGGGAGGAGTAATAGGCCCTTTTGGTATTGGTTGCTGCAATGGCAATGGGCAACGTCTCCTACAGGTAAGTAAACTCAATGGATTCAGAATAACTAACACTTATTACAAACACCGCGACATACATAAGTACACATGGGTTTCACCTGATGGGCTGCATAAGAATATGATTGATTACATATTAATTAACAGCAAATGGGCTAGTTCTGTTAGGAATACCAGGGCATATAGGGGAGCTGAAATTGGATCTGACCATTACCTTGTTAAAAGTGTCTTGCAACTTAAACTTAAAAAGTGTTGTGCTAGGGTTAAAAAATTTACTTTTAATACTGAAGCTCTGAAAGATCCAGTTATAGCCAAAGCTTACCATGATAGGTTACTTAGTCATTATGACAGTCATGGTTTGCTTACTACTGAAGTTGAGGAAGAATGGGATCATTTTAAACAGGCTTTTTTGGACACTAACAATACTCTTTTAGGAAAAAAAGAGCAGAAGAGGCAAAATTATCTGAGTGATAAGGCACTTGAGCTTATTTCTGAAAGAAAGAACTGCAGGAATGCCCTTAATCAATACCCTACTAGTCCTAATAGAAAGCATTACAGAGACCTTAATAAACTTGTAAAGGATCAGTTAGCTGCTGATAAGAATCTTTGGCTTGATGGTTTGGCTGACAAAGCCGAGGAAGCGGTTAGACAGCACAACAGCAGAGAGCTGTACCAGATAGTTAAAATTTTGTGTGGTAGAAAACGGACAGGCATACAAGGATTGAAGGATAAACAAGGTAAGGTTATAGAAGGGGAGGATTCTGTCATGGCTAGGTGGGCTGAGCATTTCAGTGATGTTCTAAACAATGCAGTTAGTTCTACTCCCATTGTCTGCAATGATGATAGATGCATTGGTGGCTTTAATGTTGGACCTATAACACAATCTGAAGTTATTTTGGCTGTTTCTAAACTTAAACTTCATAAATCCCCAGGGGTAGATGAAATTACTACGGAAATGCTTAGAGCTGGGAATGTTTCGGTTATCACTTGGATGACTGAAATTCTGAATATCTTTTATGATAAAGGCATGGTTCCTAAGGATTTTACCAGAGCTATTGTTATCCCTATTTTCAAAAAAGGTGATCGCAGTTCTTGTGATAACTATAGGGGTATCAGCCTACTCTCTGTTCCAGGTAAAGTTCTTTCCATGATTGTGCTTAATAGAATTAAGAATCTGGTTGACAGTCAATTGCGTGATGAGCAATGTGGATTCAGAAGTGGTAGGGGATGTGTGGATCAGATATTTTCACTTAGGCAGATTCTTGAGAAATGTTTAGAGTTTCAGAAACCTTTGGTTGCTAGCTTTGTTGATTTCAAAAAGGCTTTCGACTCTGTTGATCGTCATAATTTGTGGTTGATTGTGAGATCATATGGTATACCAGACAAGTTAGTTAACATAATGAAAGCTCTCTATAATAACACTGAGTCGTGTGTGAGAGTTGGTAAGGCTTGTAGTAATTGGTTTAGCATTACTTCTGGTGTTCGACAAGGGTGCATTTTGTCTCCTTTTCTCTTTAGCTTGGTTATTGATTATGTTATGCGAAATTCACTTCAAGGGAAAGATTTTGGCCTTAAATGGGCTGCAGATACGAAAATTTCTGATTTGGATTATGCTGATGATTTAGCCCTTTTGGCAAATGATGTTGATGTGATGAACTCTTTCATTCGAGCTGTTGATGAGACTGGCAGTAGAGTAGGTTTGGTTATAAACAGAGAGAAAACTAAAGTGATGAAAATTGGTCAGGCAGGCTGTGATTCAGTTAATCTGAATGGTTGCAGTCTTGAGCAGGTGTCACAGTTTAATTATCTTGGGAGCTATGTAACAGATAATGGTGATGTGCGGCATGAGATTAACAGACGAATTGGGATTGCTGCCGGGACTTTTAAGAACCTATGGAGAGTGTGGAGAAATAGGCGTATACACCTAAAGACTAAAATTAGACTGTACAATAGTTTGGTTCTTTCTAGGGTTAGTTATGGTAGTGAAACTTGGACACTTTGTAAACAAGATAACAGGAAACTAGATGCTTTTGATTCCAGATGCTTACGCAGTATCTTGGGTATTAGGTGGTTTAACTTTGTAACTAATGATGAGGTTAGGCAAAGGAGTCGGCAACGTCCTTTAAGCAGCATGTTATTGTGCAGAGAGAGACTCCATTGGTTTGGCCATGTTGCCCGTATGAATAATTATAGATTGGCGAATAGGGTTATGAACAGTGTGCCTAAAGGCCTCAGAAAGAAGGGGAGACCTAGGATGCGGTGGGCAGACAATGTCAAACAAGACCTTGTTAGAATTGGTGTGCAGTGGCCAGATGCAGTAGATGTAGCTCAGGATAGACTTGCTTGGAGAACTAAATTGCACGGTCTGGTTGGACCTCCGTAGCCCATGTCTGCTTGAGGATGATGATGATGAAGTTTAGAAACAGCCAAAATAACTTCAGATTGTGTTATAGGGCCAGCATTAAAGCCACCAATGCATCTATCATCATTGCAAACAATGGGAGTAGAACTAACTACATTGTTTAGAACATCACTGAAATGCTCAGCCCACCTAGCCATGACAGAATCCTCCCCTTCTATAACCTTACCTTGCTTATCCTTCAATCCCTGTATGCCTGTCCATTTTCTACCACACAAAACATTAACTCTCTGGTACAGCTCTCTGCTGTTGTGCTGTCTAACTGCTTCCTCGGCTTTGTCAGCCAAACCATCAAGCCAAAGATTCTTATCAGCAGCTAACTGATCTTTTACTCGTTTATTAAGTTCTCTGTAATGCTTTCTATTAGGACTAGTAGGGTATTGATTAAGGACATTCCTGCAGTTCTTTCTTTCCAAAATAAGCTCAAGTGCCTTACCACTCAGATAATTCTGTCTCTTCTGCTCCTTTTTTTCCTAAAAGAGTACTGTTAGTGTCCAAAAAAGCCTGTTTAAAATGATCCCATTCTTCCTCAACTTCAGTAGTAAGCATACCATGACTGTCATAATGACTAAGTAACCTATCATGATAAGCTTTGGCTATAACTGGATCTTTCAGAGCTTCAGTATTAAAAATAAATTTTTTAACCCTAGCACAACACTTTTTAAGTTTAAGTTGCAAGACGCTTTTAACAAGGTAATGGTCAGATCCAATTTCAGCTCCCCTATATGCCCTGGTATTCCTAACAGAACTAGCCCATTTGCTGTTAATATATTATAATCAATCAAATTCTTATGCAGCCCATCAGGTGAAATCCATGTGTACTTATGTATGTCATGGTGTTTGTAATAAGTGTTAGTTATTCTGAATCCATTGAGTTTACTTACTTGTAGGAGACGTTGCCCATTGCCATTGCAGCTACCAATACCAAAAGGGCCAATCACCCCTCCCCAAATTTCAGAGTCAGTACCAACTTTGGAATTGAAGCACCTAGAACATGGGTAATATCATCTTTCTTGACAAAATTCAAAATATCCTGAAGTTGTCCATAAAACCTATCCTTCTCATCCTCATCGGCATCCTCAGTGGGGGCATAACAGTAGATAACATTCAAGTTTTTAACGCTTGTCTGAAATTTTGCTGTAAGTAACCTTTCATTAATGCACTCATATCCTAGAAGAACATCATTAGCGTGTCTGCTGAGAAGCACACCCATGCCTTGGTGATGCTTTCCATCCTCCCTCACTGAAAAGAGAAATTTAAAGTTATTTTTATGTATCTCACCTTTACTTGTCCATCTGGTCTCTTGCAAGCTGAGAATATCTAAATTATAAACAGTGGAATTCTTTTGTGAGGACAAGAAGAGAAAAAGCTCTGTGTCGAGTCCTCACATTCCAACTAACTATGGAGAGAAAATGGTTTGTGGGATGTTTAAAGAAACTATGTTTATTGAGAGAGGGAATGCCGACAATATCAAACAGCCCCCTAACCATAGAAATGGGGCAAAGACCTGTTCCCCCACCACTAAAAGATGAAGCCATCTACACTGGAAGACTTCCTCCAATTGTAGAATTTGGCGATGCCAGTAGAAGCAGAGTTTAGATGCCTGCGATGACCTGTGCTCAGAATTATCCACCAGCTGATAAACATATCCTGTGAATCTATTCACTTGGGGCTGTCAACCCACAAACAAACAGAAAACACAGCAGAAGATTTTCCCTCCACAGAACATTGCAGGAAATTCAGGATCCATAATCAGGCTCAGAGCCTTTAGTCCAGTGGGTTTATATGGTCAGCACCAGAACCCTGTGTGGTTGATCACTCCTCAGCAGGGTAGAAAAAAAAAGTGGCCAGAGTTGTCCAGATTAGTAGGCCAGCCCTCCACTTCCATTCACTTCCACAAGAGAGTATCTCTTTTGAAAGTTACTAATGGTCTGCATCATGAGAAGGGGGGGAGGGTCGGACATTAGGTGCTAGGCCTGGCCAGTTCTATGCATCATCACAGGGGATTGGTGCACTCCTTCCAGTGACTAATTATCTACCATTTAGAGACCTTACTTTGAGAAAAGTCCAGGTTTGTTGCAGAGTCCAATAAACAAGTCAACTTTAAAATATTTTTAATAAATAACTAATCAACACAAATAGGTCATATTATATACCAAATTAAAGATAATTTAATTCTGAATTTTATTAAAATAAAAATTTTGAACATGTAGAAACAGATTAATTTTAATAAGACTTTTTATAGTGGTATACCAAAAAAATAGGTAGATATTTTTTCCTAATTACTTCCAAAATCTTCCATTTATAAAAATAGTAATATTTTGCTAATTATCAAGAGATTTTAGAAACTTTAAGGGAAATTTTTTTTAATATTGTTCAAATCAAACTTCTGAGCTTAAATTAGGGGATTGCTTCAGCACAGAGTAATGTTAACAAACAAATTGGTAACTTAAACGAAATGGCAATCAGATGGCTTTAACAAATTATTTATCATAGTTTAATAAAATAGCATCAAATGAAAAAAATATATATTATTTATCGAGTCTGAATTATATATTTTAATAAGATATGTACAAAAAAATTTTAAACCAATAATTTTTTTTTAATCAATTTTCTTTTTTCTGTTGTACTAAAAACGGATATATATGTCCTTGGCCTCTCATTTTGAATTCTGTGAATGTATGCAGACATACTGGAAGTGTTAATGCTGGCCCTATTTCACATTCTGAAGTTACTTTGGCTTTGCAAAATTAAAACTGCATAAAACCCTAGGGGTATATTAAATTACTACTGAAATGTTTGGAATCTTCTGTTATCACAAGGCTGACAGTAATATTGAACATTTTTCATGATAAAAACATTGTTTCTCAGGGTTTTACTAGAGGTACTATTATCTATATTTTTCAAGAAAGATAACACTTCTTTTGATAATTACAGGGGTATAGTCTACTTTCTCTTCCATTTAAAATTTTGTGCTTACTGTGCTCAACAAAATTAAACAATTGGTTGTTGGACAAATTTGGGATGAATACTGTGTAAACAGTAAATATTCAGTTACTTGTGTTGTTTTTCTACTAAGGCCCCACCATCCTTACAGACTTTCTACTATGGTTCATAAACTGATAGGCTACTGTCAGACCTCTATTGCAAGCAGCTGTTTGAACGGATTTTTTTTTACCTATTGACTTTAATGTCAATAAAACAGTAACTATTTTTGTGGAAAAAAGTTTTGCCGACTTGAGGGATATGAACCCACATTTCTCCAGAAACATGCTAGTGTTTCTGGCGAGATGCAAGTTCATATCCTGCACATCAGCAAAAGTTTTTACCACAAAAATATTTAATGAACAGTATGTGTTCAGAGGTAGTAGGGGATGCATAACAAATATTTTCCTTGGACAGATTCTTCACAAATGTTTAGTTTCAGAAATTTTAAAAAGTATTGACTTTGCTGATCATCATAATTTGTGGTTGAATATGAGGTAATATGGCATATTTGCTCTCATAATAACTTAATTAACTTTTATCTCTATAATAACACTGAGTAGTGTGTGTGAGTTGGTAAATTATGGAGAGATTGGTTTAGGATTACTACTGGAATTCAACAAGCTGTATTTTGCTTTCTCTTTTGTTTGGTTATTTTATGCAGAATTAATGCAATAGGTAGATTGGACTTTACATGGTCTATAGATCTGAATTTTTATTATTTAAATTAAGCTTTGTTGATGAAATCAGTAATAGGATAAGTTGGTCTGATTAATAAAAAAAAATAAATAAATAAATACCTCCTCAAACAGCTGCTTGCCGCAGAGGTCTGACAGGAGCCTGTCAGTTTAATACGCCATAGTAGAAGGGATCTGTAAGAATGGCGAGTCCTAGCAGAGTTTTTTGCCAACTGCATGAGGTGTTCCCAGGTGGTCACCCTCCCAGGTAATGACCACACCCAAAGCTGCTGCTTAACTTCAGTGATCAGATGAGAACCGGTGTTTTCAGATGAAAATTCATCAGGTGGGTGGAGCTCAGTTCCTTCGATCGGCAATCCATTGAGCAAGTTTCTTACTTTGTCTTAGGAAATGTGATAGATGCTGATAATATTCAATGAGGAAATAGACATTGCTGCTGACAAATTGACAAAAATTGACAAAAATAGGTAATATATATCTAAAGCCTAAAATCAGACAATAAAATTATTTGATTCTTTTAAAATTGTGGTTACAGTAGTGAAACTGGGATCCTTTGTAAGCAACAGGAATCTTGAATCCTGCGATTCGAGATGCTTGCACAGTATCTTGGGAATCAGATGGTTTGACTACGTAGCAATGATGAGGTCAGAAGAAGGATTAATCAACTATCATTTGACAGTATCTTTGTATAGAAAGAATCCAAGCTCATTTGGTCATACTGCTGCTAGCTATTTCACCACTTAAAGTGAATTAGACATCTGCCACCCCTTCCTGGTCTGCTCTTGTCTCATCATCATCCTCAAGCAGCCATGGGCTACGGAGGTCTAACCAGACCGTACAATTTAGTTCTCCAAGCAAGTCTATCCTGAGCTAAATCTACTGCATCTGGCCACTGCACACCAATTCTAACAAGGTCCTGTTTGACATTGTCTGCCCACCGCATCCTAGGTCTCCCCTTCTTTCTGAGGCCTTTAGGCACATTGTTCATAACCCTATTCGCCAATCTATAATTATTCATACGGGCAACATGGCCAAACCAACGGAGTCTCTCTCTGCACAATATGCTGCTTAAAGGAGGTTGCAAACTCTTTTGCCTAACCTCATCATTAGTTACAAAGTTGAACCACCTAATGCCCAAGATACTGCGTAAGCATCTGGAATCAAAAGCAATTGGTCAATGATTAATTTAGCTATGGTCATTATTAACTAATTTGCCACCCCTAAAACAAATTCTGCCCAGTGTGGTCACATATGTGTTAGGATGCATCACTGCCAGCATGCAAAAATTATAAATTAGTGAACAGAATTATGAACAGTATGCCTAAAGGTCTGAAAAAAGATGTCACTAAGAATATGTTAGATGGACAATGTCAACAGGCCTAGTTAGAGTTTCTGCAGTGGTCAAATGCAACAACATGGAGAACTACAATGCAGTGTGGTTGCATCTCCATAGTCCATGGACGCTTAAAGATTATGCACGTACGTACATTATAAACTACTAAATGTTAATTAAAGTCTTATGGATGTCATAATGAATTACTGAAATTTTCATCTTAGCTCCAGTCAATTATTCTAGTTTAATTTTTGCACTAACCAGTTTTAAGATATATATATAAATCAGAAATTTTCTCGACCTGTTTCGAATTTTATATCGGTAAATTTAAAATATATAATTTTAAAGTTAGTTTTAAAAAAAGCAGTTTACTTACATTATTACTCTTGTTAAACATTAAAATCTTATTCATGAAAGCTTACTACTCAAACGACATTTACGAATAAGTTAACATATATTGATTTCTAAACTGCTTAATATTAAAAATATAAATAGTATCATGTTTAGTTTTAAAACATTTTTTAAGGTTGTCATCATTTATTTTAGACATCCACACAGAAACGATAATTTAATGACCTTGCTACCTACGCCATGTTTGGGTTAATAGATGTTTACGGCTACGGTCTCGTAATACAATATTTATCTAAGAAAAATCAAAAGTTAGTAAAAATAATAATAGTTGAAAATAATAATTCAGAACAGTTGCGTAGCCAAGCGGGAGTTGAGGGTTTATCCCCAGCTTGGGAATTATTCTCCCTATAAATGATAATTGCAACAATTTGAAATAACAAAAACGTTTCGAAAATTGTTTCCCTCTATCCCCAACTTCGAAATATCCCAGCTGCATTCATGACTGACTTCAAATGTCCCATGAAAAGATCAGTTCCCACCATTACCTCAATGGTTCCCACCCTGCCGAAATTTAATTTTTCTTGAACGCTTTTCAACAAAATACTTTGAATAATTACAATGCATGAAATAATGCAATCAAATTAAAATACACTGGTGGACAAAGGTTAAGTTGCAACCCTATATTATGTCAATGGGAAACTAACCTCTAAACACTACAACTTCAAAAATAAGCTGTTTATGATAAAATGTGACTGAAAATGAATTACAGAATGCAATCAAATCTATCGAAATCTCGATTTTCAGCAATAATAACTAAGAATTTAAAGACTTGTGAAAGCTGAAATATTTAATAGAGGCAATTATAAAGATTTACCACAAAATTTGAATAAATAGAAATGATAAATATTTTTTTCAAACTGTTTAATAATATAAGTTTATATTTTAGAACGTTTTGTAAGTAGTCAATATTTCCTAATTTTACACACGTTTCTTGTAGTCACAATGCTGATATCAAATTTTCCAGCTCCATAATTTTAATACCAAGTTATTATTGCTGAACTCGAGATTTCGATACATACGTTGGAGATCTTTAATTCAACTTAAGTTATATTTTATCATAAAAAGTTTAGTGAAAGTTGTAGAGCTATAAATTTGGTTTCTCACTGATATAACATAGGGTTATAAATTAACTTTTGTTCACCAGTGTGTAATAAAAGAGACTGTGCATGACAACACGTTGCTGAAGCTTACTTTTGAATAGCTGAAGAGAGGCAAGAAGAGAGTTTATCGCAACGACCGTTCATCGCAGTTCTATCCTATAACGTATGGTGTTCAACTTAACAGATCGTCAGGAGCCACTACTGTATCTGAGTTGTTTTGATCAATTAAACTAAAATTTTTGATGGGGCACTTTGACTAGCCAAGAATGGTCCCGGATGTAGGAAGGAAAATTGCGGAGATGCCTCATTTTGTGTTGAACCGAATCAGACTAAAAATACGTTGCATAATGCATATATTTTTTTCACCCTTCTCAAAACGCATTATTTCACAAAATTTTTCGGATAAAAAAACAAATTCGAAAAGGTGTTCTTTCCCGGTCTACTTCAATGTAGTATTTTTGTCCCTCCACCGTAACAATTACCCATGTATATATATATATTAAAATTCCTCTCCGCTCTTGTGGTATTTTAAAAAACCATTCTTAGAAATTATGTTTAATATCTGGTTTACTGTTTTTTAACTCTGTCTACATTGTGCATTTATATTTACTTTTTAAACTGGAAAACTCGTCTAAATTATCACTTGAAAAGTCATCTATTTTGGTTGTGTTTAATTTATAATAGTAACTTATTATATTGATATATATATATATAAAATATTATACATATTAATTTATTTTAGAGCGAATTCTAAGAAAAGTGATATGGCAAAAAAATGAATATTAAGCAAAGACTGAAAAAAAACTACAATGAGCAAAGACTACAAAACAAAAACTACAGCTGGGATCGAACAGGAGACCTTTAAGTTTCAAATCCAAAAACACTGCATTTTGACAACTGAGCTACACATTGCTGAGAAGAACTAATGTTAAAATATGTTATTAGCATTCTCTTGTAGACCAAATATTCAACACCTTTTACATTTTCATATCTAATGTTGTTCTTAAATTCTTCATACATAAATATCCTTCCTTGACAAATAAAAATTTGTCAGTCTAGTTCAAATATATCAGGAAAGTTTAGGCCTTACATTAATCTATGGTTTTGGCTTGCTGAGACCGCCTTAGTCAAATGAAAATAGTCTCTAACTACAAAATCTTCTACTAGTAGTTTGACTGTTGTAATCAGCCAATCAAGTGTCACGGGCCCCTACTAAATGGTGACCTGGCTCTTACGCTATTGTTCAGCGTTATTGTATTTCAGAACATGCCCGTTTTTTATTATCGCCGTAAAAGATAATGCTAAGATAAATTTCACATTCTGCTTGGACCTCCGTAGCACATGGCTGCTTGAGGGTGATGATAATGATTATGCTAAGATTGACAATAAGATTCATGATATGACGGGCTAAGATACAATGCTGACATTGTGTACATAACGCGGCAAATATAAAACGAATATAAAATTATATAATGTTGATTTAGATATGACAAATAAGGAATACTAAATTTGAAATCGTTTATTATTTTTGCGATTATTTTTGGTGGGACAGTACCCTAGCGTTCAGAGAATTTTCAAAAAATCATTATGACATATTGTGCCATTAACTGCACAAGTAGCTTTCAGAAAATCAACTCTGTATCATTTCAAAAACAAATATAAATAGATTAATTAATTCTCAAGCAGCTGCTTGTATTAAGTAAATTGTTAGCACTTTGATATTTATTTCACTGTGAATCATTTAATGCTCCTACTTGTTCAATTAGTAATTAACATGTGGTTCATTAATTGTTTTATGATGTTAATTAATGTTCAATTAATTAAAATAGGACTTAATATGATAACATCGCATGACGCGCGTTACAGCGCTACTCTATACAGTGTGTGGTGAGACTTTTGCTTCCATTCTGCATGCCATGAGCAACAGCCACCCGTAAAGCAGCAGTTCCAGCTAACTAACTAGTGACAAAAATGTTGCTGTTATATGCTCATGCGATCCAACCACATCATGACTAATTTTATTAAGTTCTTTAATGGGTTGGGTTGGGTTGTTTTACCTCTGAGCGGCACTTTTTTGCACACCATGGGCTAAATAGCCAGGTCACATGGACCCCGAAGGCTCTGAGAAGGTTGGGGGAGGGGACCCACTGGAACAGCTGTTGGGAGACAGATGGTAGCCTCCCGTCAAGGCCATCCAGCATGTTCTTTAACGTGCATGGGGTATGGCTCTCCCACACACGGGACCACGGCTTAACGTCCCATCCGACGGACGGTGGCCTTTTCAAGCCCATCGGTGTCCCCTACTGACTGTGGGCAGGGCAGGGAATTTTGCGGAGATAAATCTCAACACTGACCCAGCTGGGACTCGAACCTGGAACTACAGATTACGAGCTTGGCACGTTACCGACTGAGCCACCCCTGCCCCGTTCTTTAATGGATTCTTAATCAAATTAGCATTGTAATTTTAATCGTTGTCATTGACTGTGATGATACTCGAAATTTTGTGTGCCTACCTTGATAGTGTCCACCCACTTCCTCAGCCCACAGTTGATATTAAAAATATTTAACAACCAGTAAGGAAAATAAATTAATATATAAAAATATAAATTAATATATAAATTAAAATTTATAAAACATATGTGCGAATGATCTGTAAATGGTAGCTAGCCATAAACTGGAAGGAGAGCTGTGTACCAATCCCCAGAGATGATGCACAGAACCGGCCAGGTCTAGCACCGACCCCGCCTTCTCGTGGTGCAAGCCGTTAGAACCTTTCGAAAAAGAGATATTATCTTTTGGAAGGAAATGGAAGGAGAGGGATGCCAGTTCATTCTGGCCTACTGATTTGGTGATCTATGGCCACTTTTTTCTTTTTTTCAATCCTTTTGAGGAGTGGTCTACTTCACACGGTCCTGGTGCTGACCATTTATACCTACTAGACTTGACTTGTTTATGGATTTGAGCTTGATTATGGATTCTGGACTTGCTGCACTGGTGGGCCTCTGTTGAGGGAGAATCTGCCATTGAGTTTTCTGTTTGCTTCTGGGTTGCCAGCCCTAAGTGAACAGAGGCATGGGATACCTTATATCAGCTGGTGGATAATCCTAATCAGAGGCCATCGCAGGTACCTGAACCTCACTTAGTTGGGCATCGTCAATCCTAAACTGGAGTAAGGTGTCTCAGGCAGGCCATATGGCTCTTGAAAAAGTCCACTTGAAAAGGTGGTGCCTGAAGTTCCTACCAGCATTGGTGACTTCAGCCTTTAGCGGAAGAGGAACAGGTCTTTGCCCCATGCCTCCAATCAGGAGGCTGTTTGATATTTTTGGCCCTACCTATCTCAATAAACATAGTTTCTTTAAAAATCCTACTAATCATTTTCTCTCTGCAAGAATGGGGAAAATGAGGACATTTCATAGAGATTATTCTCTTGATGTACTCAAGCAGGAATTCCAGTGCCATAACCCAGATATTCTAGGCGTGCAAGAGACCAGATGAACAGGTAAAGGTAACTTAAAAATAACTTTAAATTTCTCTTTTCAGGGAGAGAAAATGGAAAGCATCTCCAAGTTGTAGGTTTGCTTCTCAGCAGACATACTAGTGATGCTCTTCTAGGATATAACTGCATCAATGAAAGCTTTCTTACGGCAAAATTTAAGACAAAAATTGAAGACTTGAATGTCATCTGTTGTTATGCCTCCACAGAGGACTCTGATGAAAATGGAAAGATAAGTTTTACAGACAGCTTCAGGCAGTTTTAATTTAAATTCTGTGAAGAAAGCAGATATTTCTCTTGTCCTAGGCGACATCAGTGCTAAAGTTGGTACTGACTCTGACCTTTGGACAAGAGTTTTAGGTCCCTTTGGCATTGGTAGTTCCAATGGCAATGGGGAACGTCTTGTACAAGTAAGCAAACTTAATGTTTTACGAATAACTAACACATACTGCATACATCGGGACATTTATAAATATACATGGGTTTCACCTGATGGGTTGCACAGGAATATGATAGATTATATTTTAATTAACAGCAAATTGGCTAGTTCAGTTAGGAACACAAGATCATACAATCGTAAAGTATGCCCATAAAATCGTAAAGTTTACTGTTTACGACATAAGCTTTCAACATGATTATGTGATTTTCAGCAAGTTTTTGATATCCCACTAGTTTTATGTTGCCCTTTTTTTAATTTTATCATAAAAAAACATAACAAAATAAATAAAGCCTTTTTATTCATATACGTTAACTATATTATATATTTTATGTGTGGCCCAAAACAATTCATCTTCACTCAATGTGGCCCAGGGAAGTCAAAAGGTTGGACACGCCTGGTGTAAAGTATCAGTTAACAGCTGATAAGAATCTTTGGCTTGATAGCTTGGCTGACAAAGCAGAGGAAGCAGTTAGACAGCACAACAGCAGGGGGTTGTACCAGATTGTTAATGTTTTATGTGGGAAGAAACAGACAGGTACACAGGAATTGAGGGATAAATATGGCAAGGTGGTTGAAGGTGATGATTCTGTGATTGCTAGGTAAGCTGAACATTTCAGAGATGTTCTAAATAATGTGATTATTTCTATTCCCATTGTTTGTAATGAGGACAGATGCATTACTGGCTTTTATGACGGCCCTATATCACATTCCGAAGTCGCATTGGCTATCTCTAAATTAAAACTGCATAAATTCCCAGGGGTGGACGAAATCACCACTGAAATGCTTAGAGCTTGGAACTTTTGTGTTGTCACATGGCTGACTGAAATTTTGAATATTTTTTGTGGTAAAGGTGTTGTCCTAAGGATTTTACTAGAACTATCATTGTCCGAATATATAAAAAAGGTGATCGCAGTTTTTGTGATCATTATTGGGGGATTAGTTTACTTTCTGTTCTACGTGAAGTTCTTTGCATGATTGTATTTAATGGAATTAACAATCTGATTGATGGACAATTGTATGATGAGCAGTGTGGATTAAGAAGTGGCAGGGGATGTGTAGATCAGATTTTTTCATTTAGGCAGATTCTAGAGAAATGTTTAGAGTTTCAGAAACCTATGGTTGCTAGATTTATAGATTTCAAAAAGGCTTTCGACTCTGTTGATCGACATAATTTGTGGTTGATTGTTAGATCATATGGAATACCTGAAAAGCTAGTTCATGTAATGAAAGCTCTTTATAATAACACTGAGTTGTGTGTGAGAGTTGATATATTTTTCAGCAATTGGTTTAGCATTGCTAGTGGAGTTAGACAAGGGTGCATTTTGTCTCCTTTTCTCTTTACCTTGGTTATTGATATGTTATGCGAAATTCACTTCAAGGGAAAGATTTTGGCCTTAAATGGACTGGAGATACGAAAATTTCTGATTTAGATTATGCTGATGATTTAGCCCTTTTGGCAAATGATGTTGATGAGATGAACTCTTTCATTCGAGCTGTTGATGAAACTGGTAGTAGAGTAGGTTTGGTGAGTTTGGTGAGTAGTAGAGTAGGTTTTGGTCAGAGAGAAAACTAAAGTGATGAAAATTTGTCAAGCAGGCTGTGATTTAGTTAATCTGAATGGTTGCAGTCTTGAGCAGGTGTCACAGTTTAATTATCTTGGTAGCTATGTAACAGATAATGGTGATGTGCGGCATGAGATTAACAGACGAATAGGGATTGCTGCCGGGACTTTTACGAACCTATGGAGAGTGTGGAGAAATAGGCGTATACACCTAAAGACTAAAATTAGACTGTATAATAGTTTGGTTCTTTCTAGGGTTAGTTATGGTAGTGAAACTTGGACACTTTGTAAACAAGATAACAGGAAACTAGATGCTTTTGATTCCAGATGCTTACGCAGTATCTTGGGCATTAGGTGGTTCAACTTTGTAACTAATGATGAGGTTAGGCAAAGAAGTTTGCAACCTCCTTTAAGCAGCATATTGTGCAGAGAGAGACTCCGTTGGTTTCGCCACGTTGCCCGTATGAATAATTATAGATTGGCGAATAGGGTTATGAACAGTGTGCCTAAAGGCCTCAGAAAGAAGGGGAGACCTAGGATGCAGTGGGCAGACAATGTCAAACAGGACCTTGTTAGAATTGGTGTGCAGTGGCCACATGCAGTTTGTGTAGCTCAGGATAGACTTGCTTGGAGAACTAAATTACACAGTCTGATTGGACCTCTGTAGCCCATTACTGTGGCGGCGGTGGTGGTGGTTAGAACAGCTGTTGGCCACAGCACATCTGAGGAACATTTCAGCACGGGTGTAAACATCCTCAAACTTGTGGTCTGGGTTGGGTTGTTTTTCCTCTGCACGGCACTTTTTTGCACACCATGGGCTTAATACGTCACATGGGCCCTGAAGGCTCAGAGAAGGTTGGAGGAGGGGACCCACTGGAACAGCTGTTGGGAGACAGATGGTAGCCATCCAGCGTGTTCTCTAAAGTGCACAGGGTATGGCTCTCCCACACATGGGGTCATGGATTAACGTCTAATCCGATGGACAGCGGCCTTTCCAAGCCCATCAGTGTCCCCTACTGACCGTGGGCAGGGTAAGGAGTTTTGCAGAGATAAATCTCAACGCTGACTCAGCTGGGACTCGAACCTGGGAACTGCAGATTACGAGCCTGGCACGCTACTGACTGAGCCACCCCCGCCCCTCGAACCTGTGGATTCACTTAGGGTTGGATTGTTTTACCTCTGAGCGGCACTTTTTTGCACACCATGGGCTAAATGGCCAGGTCACATGGATCCCGAAGGCTCAGAGGAGGTTGGGGGTGGGGACCCATTGGAACAGCTGTTGGGAGACAGATGGTAGCCTCCTGTCAAGGCCATCCAGCATGTTCTTTAACGTGCACAGGTTATGGCTCCCCCGCACACGGGGCCACGGCTTAACGTCCCATCCGACGGACGGCGGCCTTTTCAAGCTCATCGGTGTCCCTTACTGACTGTGGGCAGGGCGGGGAAATTTTGCTGAAATAAATCTCAATGCTGACCCAGCTGGGACTCGAACCTGGGAACTACAGATTACGAGGCTGGCGCGCTACCGACTGAGCCACCCCCTCCCCGGATTCACTTAGGAAATGGTGAATGTTAATGAGGGGACTAATTGACTGTTCTCTACAAGTGGCTTCACGGGTTCTGAGTCAACTTCGATCTTTATTTCATTGTTTGTGGCGACCCAGGACGAAGATTAAAGTTAGGTTTTGACCGAGGGATGGACTTTACTTTTATAGTACTGTTCACCCTAGGATGTCGTGGGCTGAACTTTACCTAAATGGTACTGACTTGTCCCCGATGTAGATAGTGGTAACGTTAGCATACTCCTTAGATGGTACGCAATCTCTGAATTGCGAAACATCTGAGTATGTCATTCATTTTAATTACCTGTCCTCTAGGGGTGGGGGTGGCTTAGTTGGTAGCGCGCCAGGCTCGTAATCTGCAGTTCCCAGGTTCGAGTCTCAGCTGGATCAGCGTTGAGATTTATCTCCGCAAAAATTCCTCGCCCTGCCCCCGGTCAGTAGGGGACACCGATGGGCTTCGAAAGGTCGCCGTCCATCGGATGGGACGTTTAGCCATGGCCCCGTGTGGGGGAGAGCCATACCCTGTGTACGTTAAAGAACACGCTAGATGGCCTTGACGGGAGACTACCATCTGTCTCCCAACAGCTGTTCCAGTGGGTCTCCTCCCCCAACCTTCTCTGAGCCTTTGGGGTCCTTGGGGACGGGGGTGGCTCAGTCGGTAGCGCGCCAGGCTCGTAATCTGTACTTCCCAGGTTCGTGTCCCAGCTGGGTCAGCATTGAGATTTATCTCTGCAAAATTCCCCGCCCTGCCCACAGTCAGTAGGGGACAACGATGGGCTTGGAAAGGCCGCCGTCCGTCGGATGGGACGTTAAGCCGTGGCCCCGTGTGCGGGAGAGCCATACCCTCTGCACATTAAAGAACACACTGGATGGCCTTGACGGGGGCTACCATCTGTCTCCCAACAGCTGTTCCAGTGGGTCCCCTCCCCCAACCTTCTCTGAGCCTTAAGGGTTCATGTGACCTGGCCATTTAGCCCATGGTGTGCAAAAAAGTGCCGCTCAGAGGTAAAACAACCCAACCCAACTCGGGGTCCTTGTGACCTAGCCATTTAGCCCACGGTGTGCAAAAAAGTGCCGCTCACAGGTAAAACAACCCAACCCAACCTGTCCTCTACAAGTGCGTCGAAATAATCGACACCTCTCCTTCCCCACTGCAATGCACTAAATGTAGTGCGTTGCAGCGTTGCTTCGTAGTGCAGTTGGGACAGGACTGCTGATGGTGTGCTAAAGAATGTTTCCAGTGAACAAAAAAAATTTGTAAGGAAATTTCCTCTGCGCTAAACAAGAAAAAGTGCAAGAAATTCAGAAGATTCTACGTCAGTGATTCCTTGAAAGTGAAGAAGTTGCAAGCAGTTTAGTGGTCTGAGCCACATCCAGTGGATGTTCTAAAGTGTGCAATTTATCTTAGTACTACAGGCATCGAGATCTTCGTTCGTTGTTTCAAGTGCCTAGGTTCGTCGTTGTGGAAGCGGTTCCTCGTTGTGGAAGGAGACTCCAGTTCCAGCAGACAAGGAAGCAGAAGCCGCTCTTCGCGGGAGTGAAAGGTCTGTGGTGTTTCTGTCTTTTTTCATTTTTGTACGAGTTTTGAGTTCACAATGAGGCTTAGGAATCGTGACAGAATCAAGGGTGGGACTGAGCAGGACGGGAGCATTGATTTAAGCAGACACATTGAAGTTCGGGAAAGTGGGGAAGTTGGCGAAATTGATAGGATTGAGAACGATTTTGGGGTAGTACAAAGTGGTAGCAGATGTGGTTCGAAGTCAGTCGAAATGAGTGATTCAGGTCCGAAATCGTTTTCAGAGATGGAATATGAGATGATGAAATGGCGAAGAGAGAAAGAGGAAAAAGATAGTGAGGAAAGAAGATTGCAAATGGAATATAGAAAAGAAAAACAAGAAAGAGATAGGAAGAAGGAAGGAAGAGATAGGAAAGAAAGAAGAGAGAAAGAAGAAAGAGATAGGGAAATAGAACTCAGACGATTAACTCTAGAAGAAAAGAATCGGGCTTCAATTGTAGAGAAGAGGGGGCTAGAGAGGGAAAGGGAAGCTAGGGAATTAGCTTGCCAAGGGGAAAGAAAGAAGAGAGAAAGAAGAAAGAGATAAGAAAGAAAGAAGAGAGAAAGAAGAAAGAGATAGGGAAACAGAACTCAGACGATTAACCCTAGAAGAAAAGAAACGGGCTTGAATTGTAGAGAAAAGGGGGCTAGAGAGGGAAAGGGAAGCTAGGGAATTAGCTTACCAAGGGGAAAGAAAGAAGAGAAAAAGAAGAAAGAGATAGGAAAGAAAGAAGAGAGAAAGAAGAAAGAGATAGGGAAATAGAACTCAGACGATTAACTCTAGAAGAAAAGAAACGGGCTTGAATTGTAGAGAAGAGGAGGCTAGAGAGGGAAAGGGAAGTTAGGGAATTAGCTTGCCAAGGGGAAAGAAAGAAGAGAGAAAGAAGAAAGAGATAGGGAAAAGAACTGAGACGATTAACTCTAGAAGAAAAGAAACGGGCTTGAATTTTAGAGAAGAGGAGGCTAGGGAGGGAAAGGGAAGCTAGGGAATTAGCTTGCCAAGGGGAAAGAAAGAAGAGAGAAAGAAGAGAGAGATAGGGAAAAGAACTCAGACGATTAACTCTAGAAGTAAAGAAACGGGCTTGAATTGTAGAGAAGAGGAGGCAAGAGAGGGAAAGGGAAGCTAGGGAATTAGCTTGTCAAGGGGAAAGAAAGAAGAGAGAAAGAAGAAAGAGATAAGAAAGAAAGAAGAGAGAAAGAAGAAAGAGATAGGGAAATAGAACTCAGACGATTAACTCTAGAAGAAAAGAAACGGGCTTGAATTGTAGAGAAGAGGGGGCTAGAGAGGGAAAGGGAAGCTAGGGAATTAGCTTACCAAGGGGAAAGAAAGAAGAGAAAAAGAAGAAAGAGATAGGAAAGAAAGAAGAGAGAAAGAAGAAAGAGATAGGGAAATAGAACTCAGACGATTAACTCTAGAAGAAAAGAAACGGGCTTGAATTGTAGAGAAGAGGAGGCTAGAGAGGGAAAGGGAAGTTAGGGAATTAGCTTGCCAAGGGGAAAGAAAGAAGAGAGAAAGAAGAAAGAGATAGGAAGAAGGGAGGAAGAGATAGGAAAGAAAGAAGAGAGAAAGAAGAAAGAGATAGGGAAAAGAACTGAGACGATTAACTCTAGAAGAAAAGAAACGGGCTTGAATTTTAGAGAAGAGGAGGCTGGGAGGGAAAGGGAAGCTAGGGAATTAGCTTGCCAAGGGGAAAGAAAGAAGAGAGAAAGAAGAGAGAGATAGGGAACAGAACTCAGACGATTAACTCTAGAAGTAAAGAAACGGGCTTGAATTGTAGAGAAGAGGAGGCAAGAGAGGGAAAGGGAAGCTAGGGAATTAGCTTGCCAAGGGGAAAAAAGAAGAGAGAAAGAAGAAAGAGATAAGAAAGAAAGAAGAGAGAAAGAAGAAAGAGATAGGGAAATAGAACTGAGACGATTAACTCTAGAAGAAAAGAAACGGGCTTAAATTGTAGAGAAGAGGAGGCAAGGGAGGGAAAGGGAAGCTAGGGAATTAGCTTGCCAAGGGGAAAGAAAGAAGAGAGAAAGAAGAAAGAGATTGGAAAGAAAGAAGAGAGAAAGAAGAAAGAGGTAGGGAAATAGAACTCAGACGATTAACTCTAGAAGAAAAGAAACGGGCTTGAATTGTAGAGAAGAGGAGGCTAGAGAGGGAAAGGGAAGCTAGGGAATTAGCTTGCCAAGGGGAAAGAAAGAAGAGAGAAAGAAGAAAGAGATAGGAAGAAGGGAAGAAGAGATAGGAAAGAAAGAAGAGAGAAAGAAGAAAGAGATAGGGAAAAGAACTGAGACGATTAACTCTAGAAGAAAAGAAACGGGCTTGAATTTTAGAGAAGAGGAGGCTAGGGAGGGAAAGGGAAGCTAGGGAATTAGCTTGCCAAGGGGAAAGAAAGAAGAGAGAAAGAAGAGAGAGATAGGGAAAAGAACTCAGATGATTAACTCTAGAAGTAAAGAAACGGGCTTGAATTGTAGAGAAGAGGAGGCAAGAGAGGGAAAGGGAAGCTAGGGAATTAGCTTGCCAAGGGGAAAGAAAGAAGAGAGAAAGAAGAAAGAGATAAGAAAGAAAGAAGAGAGAAAGAAGAAAGAGATAGGGAAATAGAACTGAGACGATTAACTCTAGAAGAAAAGAAACGGGCTTGAATTTTAGAGAAGAGGAGGCTAGGGAGGGAAAGGGAAGCTAGGGAATTAGCTTGCCAAGGGGAAAGAAAGAAGAGAGAAAGAAGAGAGAGATAGGGAAAAGAACTCAGACGATTAACTCTAGAAGTAAAGAAACGGGCTTGAATTGTAGAGAAGAGGAGGCAAGAGAGGGAAAGGGAAGCTAGGGAATTAGCTTGCCAAGGGGAAAGAAAGAAGAGAGAAAGAAGAAAGAGATAAGAAAGAAAGAAGAGAGAAAGAAGAAAGAGATAAGAAAGAAAGAAGAGAGAAAGAAGAAAGAGATAGGGAAATAGAACTGAGACGATTAACTCTAGAAGAAAAGAAACGGGCTTGAATTGTAGAGAAGAGGAGGCTAGAGAGGGAAACGGAAGCTAGGGAATTAGCTTGCCAAGGGGAAAGAAAGAAGAGAGAAAGAAGAAAGAGATTGGAAAGAAAGAAGAGAGAAAGAAGAAAGAGATAGGGAAATAGAACTCAGACGATTAACTCTAGAAGAAAAGAAACGGGCTTGAATTGTAGAGAAGAGGAGGCAAGAGAGGGAAAGGGAAGCTAGGGAATTAGCTTGCCAAGGGGAAAGAAAGAAGAGAGAAAGAAGAAAGAGATAAGAAAGAAAGAAGAGAGAAAGAAGAAAGAGATAGGGAAATAGAACTGAGACGATTAACTCTAGAAGAAAAGAAACGGGCTTGAATTGTAGAGAAGAGGAGGCTAGAGAGGGAAACGGAAGCTAGGGAATTAGCTTGCCAAGGGGAAAGAAAGAAGAGAGAAAGAAGAAAGAGATAAGAAAGAAAGAAGAGAGAAAGAAGAAAGAGATAAGAAAGAAAGAAGAGAGAAAGAAGAAAGAGATAGGGAAATAGAACTCAGACGATTAACTCTAGAAGAAAAGAAACGGGCTTGAATTGTAGAGAAGAGGGGGCTAGAGAGGGAAAGGGAAGCTAGGGAATTAGCTTGCCAAGGGGAAAGAAAGAAGAGAGAAAGAAGAAAGAGATAGGAAAGAAAGAAGAGAGAAAGAAGAAAGAGATAGGGAAATAGAACTCAGACGATTAACTCTAGAAGAAAAGAAACGGGCTTGAATTGTAGAGAAGAGGGGGCTAGAGAGGGAAAGGGAAGCTAGGGAATTAGCTTGCCAAGGGGAAAGAAAGAAGAGAGAAAGAAGAAAGAGATAGGAAAGAAAGAAGAGAGAAAGAAGAAAGAGATAGGGAAATAGAACTCAGACGATTAACTCTAGAAGAAAAGAAACGGGCTTGAATTGCAGAGAAGAGGAGGCTATAGAGGGAAAGGGAAGCTAAGGAATTAGCTTGCCAAGAGGAAGAATATTTGAGTAGTGTTGAAGGTAAGATAAAAGTGGAAAATGACGATGATAATTCTGCTAAAATTGTACAGGTCGGTAGAGATAATTTCCGCTGAAAAATTTATCTTTCCTAGCGATTGTCATGATAATCTGATAAGACTGAATAAGTTTCAAAGGTTTAATGCAGATAATGCAGAAGGTAATAATAACTCTGGTATTGAGAATAATTTTGATAAGGTAAATAATAAGAGTATTAAAAATCAAGTGTTTATTAAAAGTTGTAAATTTTGTCATGATGAAAATAATTATATGCACTAGAAAAACAGATGGTTTGATAAATCTAAAGCTACTAGAAGAAAAGTATTAGATAATACTGTAAATATTATTAAGATTCTTGGTGTCAGTAACTTGGAGAGTAATGAGTGTGGCAATGTACAGTCGCTCAAAAAAATATCCGAACACTATGGTTAATTACAGAATTCAGAAAAAATATCTGGCAACTTTTTTAGATATTAGTGATCTGGCACCCTTCTTGCCACGTGACACGGAGGTTGCCAGATCACTAATTTCTAAAAAAACCGTTGCCAGATATTTTTTCTGAATTCTGTAATCAACCATAGTGTTAGGATACTTTTTTGAGTGTCCGTACCTCTGAGAAGTATTTTTGCGCACACAACAGGTTAAATGGCCAAATTACAAGAACCGCCAAGTGTTCAGAGTTGGTTACGGGAAGTGTACGTACACGAAGGTTGCCAGATCGCTTATTTCTAAAAAAGTCGTTGCCAGATATTTTTTCTGAATTCTGTAATTAACCATAGTGTTCGGATATTTATTTGAGCGACTGTAGGTGGTCATATTATTTTGATACTAGATCGTGTGGGCTCACTCACGGAAATATTGAGCGTGTGCAGTTACCATTCACAGCAAACTGGAGCGTGTGCAGCAACTGAAAGAGAGCAAACTGGAGCGTGTGCAGTAACTGCACACGCTCCAGTTTGCTGTGAACGGTAACTGGAGCGTGTACAGTTGCTGTACAAGCTCCAGATATTTTCCTGAATTCTGTAATCACGTGACACGAAGGTTGCCAGATCACTAATTTCTGAAAAAATCGTTGCCAGATATTTTTTCTGAAATCTGTAATCAACCATAGTGTTCGGATATTTATTTGAGCTACTGTACAAACTAGTAGAAGAGTTAATAACGCGAGGTTATGTCAAAGGTTGGCAAATGCGCGAAGGTTTTTTAAGTTTGAAAAAGTTGAGAATCCAGTAGGTAAGAAAGTTTCTGGTGAAATTTAATGTAGGCATAATGCAGATAAAGCAAGTGAAAGATGAAGCTAACTGAAAAGATGGGAGTAATTTTCTGTCAAGGAATCTCCCGGTTGACACCAGAGTTATTGAGATATAAATGATACAAATCAGACGTTCAGTAATGATTTTAAGAATAAGTTAAAGTTTGAGGTAGCTAAGGAGAAAAGGTGCAGCAGTGATGCACATAGTGCAATTAAATTTAAGGTGGAGAAGAAGGTGGCTAGATTTAATGAAGAAAAATAGTTCTATAGGTAATGAGAATGAAACCTTGTGTAAGGTATCTGATAAGGAAAAAGATAATAGTAAGAGTATTACTATGTGAGAAAGAGAAAGAGAGTCTAACAATTTACATGAGAACAAAGTAGACATTGGTGTAGACCAGGGGTAGCAAACTTTTTAAGTGTGTGTGTGCCAAAATCTCCAAATCTTTGATGCAAAATTTCCTCACGTGCAAACCAAAATTTTGGGAACCTATACACTGCTCACAGAAATTAGGGGAGTAGTGAGTTCCCACTCCAGTCCCCCAACGCACTGTGCTTTCCCCCTATGACGTCACTGACCACGCACCCAAATTACGTCACCGACCATGACCACTTCCGATCACGCCCCTTATTTATATTCATAATTAATAACTAATAATTAATAATTAATTCATAATTAATTAATCCCCCTTTATTAAAAAAAACATTTATTAAAAATTCCTTCCCCTTATTAAAAAACCCATTCCTCTCTCCCCCCCCTTTAACCCGTGGCGCCATCTGGCGACTATGAGGAGTACTATTTTCGCAAAAAAAACTATTTTAGCTCTAATTTCCCGATTTTTGACTCCCCTTCATTAAACATTTCTCCCCCTTATTGAAAAAACCCCTTCCTCCCCCCTTTTTAACCCATGGCGCCATTTGGTGACTATGAGGAGTACTATTTTCGGAAAAACCCCTATTTTAACTCTAATTTCCCAATTTTCCAGCCAACCCGTCATTAAAGACCCCTGGTTGACCCACCTATATTTTAAGCCCCCCTTAATCTCCAAATAAGTCCCTTACCAGCTAAATTTTGGGTGGCATCGATCGGATGATGCAAGCCTCAGAAAAATTGCATGGGTGGCAACCGCACGCAGAAAGAGATGATGCAAGTCTCTAAATAATTGCAAAACTTTCGATAGCAGTCACTCACAGAAAATCAACTCCCAAAGTTGTATTACCCATTTTTTATTCCTTATTAATGAAACACTCATTAAAACCCCCTCCCTTTATTAAACCCCCCTTATCAAAAGTTCACTCTATTAAAACTTCACCAAACTCCCAACCTTTTTACAAGTCCACCAAACTTAGAAAAACAACTCCCAAAGTTGTATCACCCATTTTTATTCCTTATTAATTAAACACTCATTAAAACCCCCTCCCCTTTATTAAACCCACTTATCAAAAGTTCACTCTGTTAAAACTTCACCAAACTCCTTTGGTGTCCACGTTCATCTGAAATTTGCCAAGTCCCGCTAAACTTTGGGTGGTAAACCCTCGCTGAATGGTTAATGCAATCCTTGAACAAGGTCCCCGTATTTTGCGAGTTCGACCTTCACTAGAAGAAGGACTATCCCGCAGTAACTGTTTTAAGAGACTGTCCCGCAGAAAATGAAAAATACCATAGGGTAAAAAAATTAATAAAAGGAGAAAAATCTGATTTAAAAATAAATTATTCGTAATTATGAAATGATATTGAGGTGTAATATGGTCTGTAGGGGTGACATATAAGACCCGTGTTCGGATCCTCACCCCGGACACGTTTTATTGACGGATCACTCTCAGCAGTGAAAAAATTTTCGAAGTCTCTAATCTTTCATCTGTGTCAACGATCACGCGGTACGAACTGACCTTCCTTCAAATCATACGACGGGGTCTCTTATCGATGGGTGCAATCGGACTTTCAACATATCATGCGACACACAGTCCTGGTGCAATCACTTCTCAGTATGGGTTTAAGAGGACGAGTGCAGACGCTGCCACAATGTTTACATTTGGTGCCGATAAGAATACACATTTTAATATTTACAACTTGGCAGCGGTCACTTATCGATGTCAGCAATCGCACAATATAAATTTGATCTTACAACTTATCGGTCTGGGAGGTCAAGAGGACGAGTGCAGAGCACGATGGTTTTTAACAAAAGTCCTACGAAATTAAAAACTCCCTTGTTACGCGACATGGTTTAAAAATACTTATTACGGATGTATCCTCAGTACATGATGCAAACTCTTTCATAGGAAGTAACGCTACTTGAAGAAAATCAGCTATGGGAGTAATCATTAATCTACAAGCGCAGTTTATAAAAATCGTCTCTTCCAGCGTTTATCGGCGAACATGGAGACGCTGACGAAATTCCCGTTGCGGCGTCAGTTACATGCTTTTACAGGGTAAAGACTGCGCGGCAGAATGCTACAGAAAGTAAGAATGCTAAAAGTAGAATTCATACGTTTCCGTAAAAAACTTTAGTTCCAACATGAGTTAAAGGAGTATGGTTCGACTCACTTTGAGAAGAGCAGTCGCTCCGTCCAAAAGACTAATGAGAAAGTTAAATAATTACTGTTTCCTGTCGAATGCTACACTTTATCAGAATTCCATGTGGGGTGCCTTCGGATCTTAAGTTATCGCGTTCTCCAAGCACTCAGCTGATTTTACAAGGTCGACATCACAATTAAAGTATGTAGCGGTTACAGGGAGAATATGATTTGACCTCGTACATAAGAAAAGGGAACAATTGTTAATGTCATAAGAAATGTGTGATGTATAATTCCGTGAAAAAACTTAATACGAAATCTTTAGCATTATTCCCGGGGTCCTTTGTTAGGTGATAGTATTAACATCCTTATATGCTCTCACTTCAAATTTTCATGTGATATTCGGGAGTTATCACTTAAGTTTCAACTTTTATTTTTTCCAACCGCAATAATGCGCAGTTTCTGTGGAACGCTGGTGACTTCGGTGCAAAGGATGATCTTTCTCACACTAACGATACGACCGTGCACTAAAAAACAAACCTGGAATCCCATAGACAATAAAGAACTAAAAAGTCATTAAAACCGTAAATGGACTTATGTGAAACGTAATGTACTGAGCTTGACAACATTAATATAGACAGGGATCCTCGCTTCTTTTCTCTATACTATCATAACCCTCGATGCTTGAGAAGTTATCAAATATGAATAGACCTCTGTAAAGTTGTGACCACACAATCTTCTGAGTTAATTCTGCTGTAGATGTCTAATTCTGTCAGGATCACTTTAAAAGTCTTCCAACTTTTAAAGGAAATGTTGTCTCATTATAAGCGATTTCATACAAAGAGATACGCACTCTATGCTTCACATTTAAATCTACAGAGATAACGATCATTACCCCTGGAACACATTTGTGGAAAAACACGCTATGATAGGGTTTGAGAAAGATTTTTAGCCCATTGGGTGCTGCACTGCAGAAAAACACACCATCTTTGATATCAGAACCTACATGAAAGTTATACAGTTTGGGTTTGAGAAAGATTTTTTAGTTCACAGGGCACCGCATTACCGTAAAGCACGCTGTCTACCGCGTATGTCTGTATGTTTAATCCTCTGTGTGTGTGTGTTTGTATCTGTGTGTAGATATGTATGTTTCTACAAAATGTGTGTACGTGTAGGTGTGTGCATATATGTCAAGATGTAACTGTGTCTTCATGTTTGTTTCTCTCTCGGTGTGTGTATGTTTCAGTGAATCGTGTATGTGTGCGTATGTGTGTGTTTGTGTTCATGTATGTTAATATGTTTGTTTCTCTATATGTATACGTTTTCGGGCATGTGCGTACGTGTTAAGATGTCTGTATGCACATAGTCATTTCTCCGTATGTGTATACGTCTTCATGTTTGTATGCACATAGTCATTTCACTTTATGTGTATACATCTTCATGTCTCTCTCTCTGTGTGTGTTAAAGTGTCTGTATGTGTTTCATCTTTATGTGTATAAGTTATGGTATGTGTGCGTGTGTGTTTGTTCACATGCAAGAATAAACATATTGTCTTACGGACACTTGCTTGCTACAGAAGAAGCCAACAATTTAAAACGAGACTAGTGCACAGAGTGGTTATGCAAAATATTTCATCACAGATCTTAACTTGAATACGCATATTTCAGGAGGTGTAAGGATTTTTCTTCAACACGTTCGAATATTTTTTTGAACACGACTGTCTTACGTTACGCTTCCTGTCAGATGTCTCGTAATGAACAAAACGTGTGTGTGTGTTTTTTGCTAATATAGAAGAGGACTTACAACCGAGAATATTTTCAAACTTAGAATAACACAACATCCTGATGCGTTAAGAACGAAGCAGTGGGATACTAACAGCTGAACCATGACCTGAAACGGTCGAAATTCTTGTTGTTTCGCGCAATAGGGGCGAAGGATGTAAAACATGTATTAATCTGAAAAGGGAAATCCAGTTGTTTCAAAAAAGAGGACCTTTTATGGTACAAGGATTTTTTTCAGAAATATTACGTTTTATCACCCTTCGCCCCCTTGCGCAAAACAACAGGATTTCGATCACTTAGAGAGAAACAAACATGAAGACACAGTTACATCTTGACATATATGCACACACCTACACACATTTTGTGGAAACATACATATCTACACACAGATACAAACACACACACACACAGAGGATTAAACATACAGACAGACATACGCACTAGACAGTGTGCTTTACAGTAATGCAGTGCCCTGTGAACTAAAGAATCTTTCTCAAACCCAAACAGTATAACTTTCATTTAGGTTCTGATATCAAAGATGGTGTGTTTTCCTGCAGTACAGCACCCCCATGGGCTAAAACTTTTTCTCAAACCCTATCATAGCGTGTTTTTTCACAAATGTGTTCCAGGGGTAATGATCGTTATCTCTGTAGATTTAAATGTGAAGCATAGAGTGCGTATCTCTTTGTATGAAATCGCTTATAATGAGGCATTTCCGTTAAAAGTTGGAAGTTATTAGTATGAACAAAAAAAGTGATGATATATACACTATCTGATCGTTAAAATCAAACTTTAGCAAGTTAATATATCGTTCTCTAGCTAGCGAGTCTGAAATTAGTGTGTCTTTGCTTTAAAAATAAATACGACTTCACGCAGCTTAATTGTCGTAACAGTTACAGGATCCTCTCATACGACCCAGTAGAAGGGGTGAGAGGTTGTCGGGATCTTGGTAGGTAAACAACACAAACGTTCATATCTTGCTATGGATCAAATATCCGAACACTATGGCTGATTACATAATTCTGAAAAAATATCTGTCAACGATTGCAACCTTCGTCCCTCAGAATCGAGAAGTAATTAGTACAGTAGCTCAAAAAAGTATCCGAACACTATGGTCGATTACAGAATTCATAAAAAATATCTGGCACGATCTTTTTTAGAAATGAGTGATCTGACAACTTCGTGTCACGTGACACGAAGGTTGCCAGATCACTAATTTCAAAAAAAATCGTCGCCAGATATTTTTTCTGAATTCTGTAATCGACCATAGTGTTCGGATATTTTTTTGAGCGACTGTACTAGCTTACTGGGGTAATGCTACTTTCTATAGACAGTGTTCTTTCAGATTTCCAAACAAGATACATAACATTATCAAAAAACGTGTGCTTGCCCGAACCACTTTCACACTAACATAGTACCACTTGTTCTAAGAATTCCACACTAGTATAGAAATATTCTCATGCAGGAAAAATAACTAAACCGATTCTTTAGACAGTGTTAGATTGCAGTGAAAAACCCCATCTTTGTCGAAAAACTTGTGTTTGCAGCGAAAAATAGCCATCTTCACCCGTGCTTATTCAAATGTACCGAGAGGACCGGGAACTCTGAAAAGAGATAGCGCCTTGGAATAACCGTCGAGAGACCTTACGTTTCTTACGTTACGTTTTATCGGTTGCTGAAGTCAGTGAATGCAAAGTTAGGTCTAGCAGATCGATTCTGGGACCCGACTTTTCATGGAAATACTGAAAATATTGTTGTTTTTTTCTAAACAGTGAGTTTTCAGATTTTTTAATTTACAAACAAAAGCGCCTATTCAGATTGTCTTCCGTTCGAATCATATTTAATGCAGTCAACATTGACTTATCGTGAAAGAATGACTGTTCGCGCTTTCCTTTTCATACATTAGGAAATGGAAGGTTCGTGCATGTAAGAGTGAGTTCGGTGTATCTTTAAAAATATATGCAACTATCTGTCTTAACGGTTAGCTTTCACACGACCCTGTAGAAGGGATGAGAGGATGTCGGTATCTTGGCAGGTAAACAATGTTCATGTCTTACTATGGATCTCAAACCTTGACTTTGTTAGAAGTAACTAATCTACTGTCTATGGGATAGATGTGGCTATCGTAACTTGTGGCTGTATCGGTTGTGGTAAAGTACTGAATAGGCTATTATAGATTTTCAACGTAAGCAGATATATGGAAAAAATCTGATGATGCTTGCGATTTACCTACTTTATTTTTAAAAAAATTTAAATTTACCTTTTCATTAAGCTAAATTAACCTTTTTATTAAAGTTTGGTTTATTAGAAAGTAAATATACAGATAGGGAAGATGAATCAGTGATCGAACTTTAATTATCTTGCGAGATGTGTGAGGAAATGCATAGATATTGGGAGTTTAAGATTCCATGAAGAAACGTGCATCTGAAAATTAAGTTATGAGATTGTATGACAGTGAAGCAAACTCAATTTTTCATTCTAAATGTTTACACAACCTATGGATAGGTAGTTTGTCTGTGTAATGATAAGTCTGATGCGTAGATAGACACTTTGATTAACGAATGTCAGAAAAAGTCCTTGAATGTGTAAAATATCCCTTGTGATCCTGACAGAATTAGATATCTACAGCAGAATTAACTCAGAAGATTGTGTGGTCACAACTTTACAGAGGTCTATTCATATTTGATAATTTCTCAAGCATCGAGGGTTATGATAGTATAGAGAAAAGAAGCGAGGATTCCTGTCTATATTAATGTAGTCAAGCTCAGTACATTACGTTTCACATAAGTCCATTCACGGTTTTAATGACTTTTTAGTTCTTTATTGTCTATGGGATTCCAGGTTTGTTTTTTAGTGCACGGTCGTATCGTTAATCTGAGAAAGATCGTCCTTTGCATCAAGTCACCAGCGTTCCACAGAAACTGCGCATTATTGCGGTTGGAAAAAATAAAAGTTGAAACTTAAGTGATAACTCCCGAATGGCATATGAAAATTTGAAGTGAGAGCATATAAGGATGTTAATACTATCACCTAACAAAGAACCCCGGGAATAATGCTAAAGATTTCGTATTAAGTTTTTTCACGGAATTATACATCACACATTTCTTATGACATTAACAATTGTTCCCTTTTCTTATGTACGAGGTCAAATCATATTCTCCCTGTAACCGCTACATACTTTAATTGTGATGTCGACCTTGTAAAATCAGCTGAGCGCTTGGAGAACGCGATAACTTAAGATCCGAAGGCACCCCATATGGAGTTCTGATAAAGTGTAGCATTCGACAGGAAACAGTAATTATTTAACTTTCTCATTAGGCTTTTGGACGGAGCGACTGCTCTTCTCAAAGTGAGTCGAACCATACTCCTTTAACTCATGTTGGTAACTAAAGTTTCTTATGGAAACGTATGAATTCTACTTTTAGCATTCTTACTTTCTATAGCATTCTGCCGCGCAGTCTTTACCCTGTAAAAGCATGTAACTGACGCCGCAACGGGAATTTCGTCAGCGTCTCGATGTTCGCCGATAAACGGTGGAAGAGATGATTTTATAAACTGCGCTTGTAGATTAATGATTACTCCCGTAGCTGATTTTTCTTCAAGTAGCGTTACTTCCTAGGAAACAGTTTACATCATGTACTGAGGATACATCTATAATAAGTATTTTTAAACCATATCGCGTAACAGGGGAGTTTTTAATATCGTAGGACTTTTGTTAAAAGCCATTGTGCTCTGCACTCGTCCTCTTCACCCCCCCCCCCCCACGGACCGATAAGTTGTAAGATCAAATTTATATTGTGCGATTGCTGACATTGATAAGTGACTGCTACCGAGTTGTAAATATTAAAATGCGCATTCTTATCGGCACCAAATGTAAACACTGTGGCAGCGTCTGCACTCGTCCTCTTAAACCCATACTGATAAGTGATTTCACCAGGACCGTGTGTCGCATGATATGTTGAAAGTCCGATTGCACCCATTGATAAACGACCCCGTTGTATGATTTGAAGGAAGGTCAGTTCGTACCGCGCGATCGTTGACACAGATGAAAGATTAGAGACTTCGAAAAATTTTTCACTGCTCAGAGTGATCCGTCAATAAAACGTGGTCCGTGGTGAGTATCCGAACACGGGTCTTATATGTCACCCCTATAGACCATATTACACCTCAATATCATTTCATAATTACGAATAATTTATTTTTAAATCAGATTTTTCTTCTTTTATTAATTTTTTTACCCTATGGTATATTTCATTTTCTGCGGGACAGTCTTTTAAAACAGTTACTGCAGGATAGTCCTTCTTCTAGTGAAGGTCGAACTCGCAAAATATGGGGACCTTGTTCAAGGATTGCATCAACCATTCAGCGAAGGGTTACCACCCAAAATTTAGCGGGACTTGGTAAATTTCAGATGAACGTGGACACCAAAGGAGTTTGGTGAAGTTTTAATTGAGTGAACTTTTGATAAGGGCGTTTAATAAAGGGGAGGGGGGTTTTAATGAGTGTTTAATTAATAAGGAATAAAAATGGGTAATACAACTTTGGGAGTTGATTTTCTGTGAGTGACTGCTATCGAAAGTTTTGCAATTATTTAGACTTGCATCATCCCTTTCTGCGTGCGGTTGCCACCCATGCAATTATTCTGAGGCTTGCATCATTCGATCGTTGCCACCCGAAGTTTGGTTGGTAAGGGACTTATTCGGAGATTAAGGTGGGTTTAAAATATAGGTGGGTCAACCAGTGGTCTTTAATGATGGGTTAGCTGATAAATTTGGAAATTAGAGTTAAAATAGGGGTTTTTCCGAAAATAATACTCCTCATTGTCACCAGATGGCGCCATGTGTGAAAAAGGGGGGGAGTGTTTTTAATAAGGGGGAGAAATTTTTAATAAAGGGAGGGTCGAAAATCGGGAAATTAGAGCTAAAATAGGGGTTTTTCCGAAAATGGTACTCCTCATAGTCGCCAGAGGGCGAGACGGTTTAAAAGGGGGGGAAGGAAGGGTTTTTTAATAAGGGGTGGAATTTTTAATAAATTTTTTTAATAAATGGGGATTAATTAAGTCTGAATTAATTATCAACTTTTAATTATGAATTATTAATTATTAATTATGAATATTAATAAGGGGATGTGGTCGGAAGTGGTCGTGGTCGGTGACGTCATATGGGGGCGTTGTCAGTGACGTCATAGGGGGAAAGCGCAGTGCGTGGGGGGGACTGGAGTGGGAACTCACTACTTAGGGGATATTCAGCACGGGTGTAGAAATCCGCGAGCTTGTGGATTCACTTTGGTAATAGTGAATGTTAATGAAGGGACTAATTGATCATCCCCTACAAGTGCATCGAAAGAATCGATATCTCCCCTTCACCACTGGGGCTTTGGGTTGGGTTGTTTTGCCTCTGAGCGGCACTTTTTTGCACACCATAGGCTAAATGGCCAGGTCACATGCACCCCGAAGGCTCAGAGAAAGTTGGGGGAGGAGACCCACTGGAACAGCTGTTGGGAGAGAGATATATATATGTTTGGAGAGGATAACATATCGTCTATGGCGAATATACTCTGCTCCTTTTCAGAGAAAATGGACTTTTTCATTTTCCTAATTTTGTACCATTTACAGTAGTAATTTGCACAGTCGCTTAAAAAAATATCCGAACATTATGGTTGATTACAGAATTCCGAAAAAATATCTGGCAACTTTTTTTTAGATAATTAGTCATCTGGCAACCTTCGTGTCACGTGATTACAGAATTCAGGAAAAATATCTGGAATGTGTACAGCAACCGTACACGCTCCAGTTACCGTTCACAGCAAACTGGAGCGTGTGCAGTTACTGACATGCTCCAGTTTACTGTGAACGGTAACTGCACACGCTCAATATTTCCGTGAGTGAGCCCACATGATCTAGTATCAAAATGATATGACCACCTACAGTCGCTCAAAAAAGTATCCGAACACCATGGTTGATTTCAGAATTCAGAAAAAAATATCTGGCAACGATTTGTTTAGAAATTAGTGATCTGGCAACCTTCGTGTCACGTGACACGAAGGTTGCCAGATCGAGACCTGAATAAGGCATGGATGCTTTAAATGGATGGATGCATGAATTCGAGCTCTGGATAAGACATGGATGCTTTGTATTTTTTTTTTGCTGAGGTCCTGTCATCCTCACAGATCTTCTACTATGTCATATAAACTGACAGGCTCCTGTCAGACCTCTGTGGCAAACAGCTGCTTGAGGGGGTATTTATTTATTCAACCCAAAAAGAATTTTCAATTTATCTCTAACAATAAACTAAAAAATATCTCTAACAATAAATTTCAATAACTCAAACAGTAACGCATAAAACACAAAAAATTCAATCATAAAACTCAATCATTGTTATTAATGTAAACTTCATAATAAACACATGTCACGACCAAAGTTTCAAATCTCCCGCATAATTACATCGCTTGCAGTATTATTATAAAATCTCACAACTTTCAACTTTTCTCACAGAGGGCGCAATTTTAGGTTTTGGGAGATTCCAAAATTGCGAATCGCAAAACTTCGTTAATACCTATCGAACCTAAAAAAGAATATTTAATTTAGTAGAAATATTTAATCTAGAAACGAAAAAGTTCGATGTCTAATGACAGACAGACGACAAAGCTGATGGGTTGGGTTGGGTTGTTTTACCTCTGAGCGGCACTTTTTTACATATCTAGGGCTAAATGGCCAGGTCACATGGACCCCGAAGGCTCAGAGAAGGTTGGGGGAGGGGACCCACTGGAACAGCTGTTGGGAAACAGATTGTAGCCTCCTGTCAAGGCCGTCCAGCGTGTTCTTTAACGTGCACATGGTATGGCTCTCCCACACACGGGGACATGGCTTAACGTCCCATCCGACAGACGACGGCCTTTCCAAGCTCATCAGTGTCTCCTACTGACCGTGGGCAGGGCGGGGAATTTTGTGGAGATGAATCACAACGCTGACCCAGCTGGGACTCGAACCTGGGAACTGCAGATTACGAGTCTGGCGCGTTACCGACTGAGCCACCCCCGCCCCTCGACAAAGCGGAAACGTTAGCTAAAAAATATAAGAACAGCAAAGGAATAGAGAAAATTGGGGGAAAAATAGTGATAATATTGGATGCATCTTTTAGTCTTAAGAGTTAAACAGGAGGTTGGAATTACCACGAAATTATAATGAATGACAAAACCCAGATGCTCCGCAATACATGGACTGCAGTACATCTATAGGGATAATGCCAAAATCTCCAGTAGATACCACATAGATGCAGCTCACCCCACGACTACCTATGACCTTCATCATAAACGATACAGCACTATAGAGGCGAACAGTACTATAGATGTAAAGTTCATCCATCGGTGAAAACCTAAATTTAATCTATGCCCCGGTTAGCCACAAACAAGGATATGTAGTTGATATGTAGTTGATATGAGTGGATATGTAGTTGATATGAGTGTTTGGAAGTGCTCTTTTGGGGATGTGACTCATAGATGTTGTTTTCTGGTCTGAGCTGGCTGCTTGCATGGGTTGACGTGTTCGAAAAGCCTTTTATAGCCTTTTTACAACTAGCCTGGGGTGCGAGTGTGAGCTCAGGGGAGAGGAGGAGCCAGGGAGGATGGAAACAACAGTCTTGAGCATCGCTGTCAAACGAGAAGGATTTTTGAACACGCGGCAAGGGACACCACTCTTACTCAAAGAAAAACCCATGTGGAGAGGGTTCGATTCTAAGTGAGAATCAAGATTCTTGGTGAATCAAATACAGTTCTGTGGAACTGAAGTGGATTCTGTGTGAACCACATTGTAAATAAATAAATAAATACCCCCTCAAGCAGCTGCTTGCCACAGAGGTCTGACAGGATCCTGTCAGTTTATATGCCACAGTAGGAGATCTGAGAGGATGGCAGGACCTCAGCAGAAAAACGACACACACATCCATGCCTAATTCCGGGGCTCGAACCCAGGTCCCTTAGATCAGTAGCCAAGCGTGCTAACCACTCGGCCACGGGAACTAGTGTTCGGATATTATTTTGAGCGACTGTATGGCTTAACTTACCAAACTTGTTTAAATATTAAAATTTTATGAAATCTGTTATTTTTCAGAAGAGAACACCAGTTCTTAGCGTTCACTAAGAGTTCAACAGTAATGTAATATTTTGAAGATCAATTTCGTGGTGGTGGTGGTGTCGGATTAAAGGGTTCAGAAGGGTGTAATGGAGAACGTTTGCAGTTAAAGGTTCAAGCTTCAATAACTCTTTATATATCAAGCGAATATTGTTGAAAAATGATATTTAGAGAGATTTGAGTGAGATCTTAAATTTTTCCTCCAGGAACATCTTTCCATAAAAAACTCATTTCGAAAGGTATGGAGCTTTGAATGTGGCTTTCCGTTCGCAATTTTTTTTTTGTAATCGTGTAAAAAAACGATTCTTTTAGAAATTAGTGATCTGGCAATCTTCGTGTAAACACTATGATTGGTTACAGAATTCAGAAAAAATATCTGGAGCGTGTACAGCAACTGTACACGCTCCAGTTACCGTGAACGGTAACTGCACACGCTCAATATTTCCGTGAGTGAGCCCACACGATCTAGTATCAAATAATATGACCACCTACAGTCGCTCAAAAAAATATCCGAAAACCATGATTGATTACAGAATTCAGGTAAAATATCATGCAACGATTTTTTTTAGAAATTAGTGATCTGGCAATCTTCGTGTAAACACTATGATTGGTTACAGAATTCAGAAAAAATATCTGGAGCGTGTACAGCAACTGTACACGCTCCAGTTACCGTTCACAGCAAACTGGAGCGTGTGCAGTTACTGCACACGCTCCAGTTTGCTGTGAACGGTAACTGCACACGCTCAATATTTATGTGAGTGGGCCCACACGATCCAGGTTTTTGTGAGCTCACACGATCCAATGTGCTGTAAACATTAACCGCAACCAGTTTGCTGTGAACGGTAACTGCACACGCTCAATATTTATGTGAGTGGGCCCACACGATCCAGGTTTTTGTGAGCTCACACGATCCAATGTGCTGTGAACATTAACCGCAACCGCTCCAGTTTGCTGTGAACGGTAACTGCACACGAATATTGTTGAAAAACGATATTTAGAGAGATTTGAGTGAGATCTTAAATTTTTCATCCAGGAACATTTTTCCATAAAAAAACTTATTTAGAAATTTATGGAGCTTTGAATGTGGCTTTCCGTTCACAATATTTTTTGTAATCCAGTTTACACACGACCCTGAAATGATAGACACTCTGTCCCAAATTTTTTCCGTGTGAACTTCAACAGATGTGAGAAAGACGAAATATAGTGCGACCAATGCGCGACTGAAGACAGCAATTGATGCCCATGGGAACGAACAGGTGCACGGGATCAGATAATTCCGCGGAGGTGATGTAGTGCTACGGAAAGTAGGGATTGTCTTCTGTGCAACACGTGGCATATGAAAGGTAAGTCACAGAAATTGCCGCCTTCGATTCGGGAGATATATAATTGCATAAATCAGTGTTAGATTGGGCAAATGAGGTTTAACTCCATTAAATATTTTTAAAAAAACATAAATTAAGAAATCTAAGAAATACTTATTTTCCTTGCACTTAAAAGTAAAAAAATAAACCCGAAGTAACGATGTCAAAATCACTGATTGAGTTTGTATTCCCTTCAAAAGAAGCTAGGGTGCCAAAAAACGTATTGAGTAGATAAATTGGCGCCCTATCTTCCTTTGACATGAATCGAATTAGGGAATAATTTCATCATTGGTATGCTTATGTTTTATTTACATTTTAGGGCGATGAATATAGGTTTTTATAAAAATTTATATATTTTTTTAACTTCGTCATTAAAAACGCCCATCTTCAGAACTTCTTCCACTCCCTTTCGACTCGTAAATTTGGGTTGGGTTGTTTTACCTCTGAGCGGCACTTTTTTCCACACCATGAGGTAAATGGCCAGGTCACAAGGACCCCGAAAGCTCAGAGATAGTTGGAAGAGGGGACCCACTGGAACAGCTGTTGGGAGACAGATGGTAATCTACCGTCAAGGCCATCCAGTGTTGGGTTGGGTTGAGTTGTTTTACCTCTGAGCGGGGAGCGGGGGTGGCTCAGTCGGTAGCGCGCCAGGCTCGTAATCTGTAGTTCCCAGGTTCGAGTCCCAGCTGGGTCAGCGTTGAGATTTATCTCCGCATAATTTCCCGCCCTGCCCACGGTCAGTAGGGAACACCGATGGGCTTGGAAAGGCCGCCGTCCGTCGGATGGGACGTTAAGCCGTGGCCCCGTGTGCGGGAGAGCCATACCCTGTGCACGTTAAAGAACACGCTGGATGGCCTTGACGGGAGGCTACCATCTGTCTCCCAACAGCTGTTCCAGTGGGTCCCCTCCCCCAACCTTCTCTGAGCCTTTGGGGTCCATGTGAACTGGCCATTTAGCCCATGGTGTGCAAAAAAGTGCCGCTCAGAGGTAAAACAACTCAACCCAACCTCTGAGCGGCACTTTTGTGCACACCATGGGCTAAATGGCCAGGTCACATGGACCCCGAAGGCTCAGAGAAGGTTGGGGGAGGGGACCCACTGGAACAGCTGTTGGGAGACAGATGGTAGCCTCCTGTCAAGGCCATCCAGCGTGTTCTTTAACATTGGATTGTTTTACCTCTGAGCGGCGCTTTTTTGCACACCATGGGCTAAATGACCAGGTCACATGGACCCCGAAGGTTCAGAGAAGGTTGGGGGAGGGGACCCACTGGAACAGCTGTTGGGAGACAGATGGTAGCCTCCTGTCAAGGCCATCCAGCGTGTTCTTTAACGTTGGATTGTTTTACCTCTGAGCGGCACTTTTTTGCACACCATGGGCTAAATGGCCAGGTCACATGGACCCCGAAGGCTCAGAGAAGGTTGGGGGAGGGGACCCACTGGAATAGCTGTTGGGAGACAGATGGTAATTTCCCGTCAAGGCCATCCAGTGTGCTCTTTAACGTGCACAATGTATGGCTCTCCCGCACACGACTTAACGTCCCATCCGACGGACGGCTGCCTTATCCAAATCCATCGATGTCCCCTACTGACCGTGGGCAGGGTGCGGAGTTTTGCGGAGATAAGTCTCAATGTTGACCCAGCTGGGACTCGAACCTGGGAAAGGCAGATTACGAGCTTGGCGCGCTACCGACTGAGCCACCCCCGCCCCATTCGACTCGTAAAGATAATGCATTTCCTTCTCCCTTTTTTTTGGAGGAGGAGCAATTTCGGGTGTGATTCGTGGAAGCCCACGGCATTGTAGTCGTCACAAACTTGTTAATAAGTCGTTGAGATTGAGGGCGGGGTGGCTCAGTCGGTAGCGCGCCAGGCTCGTAATCTGTAGTTCCCAGGTTCGAGTCCCAGCTGGGTCAGCGTTGAGATTTATCTCCTCAAAATTCCCCGCCCTGCCCACGGTCAGTAGGGGACACCGATGGGCTTGGAAAGGCCGCCGTCCGTCGTATGGGACGTTAAGCCGTGGCCCCGTGTGCGGGAGAGCCATACCCTGTGCACGTTAAAGAACACGCTGGATGGCCTTGACGGGAGGCTACCATCTGTCTCCCAACAGCTGTTCCAGTGAGTCCCCTCCCCCAACTTTCTCTGAGTCTTAGGGGTCCATGTGATCTGGCCATTTTAGCCCACGGTGTGCAAAAAAGTGCCGCTCAGAGGTAACCCAACCCAACACAAGAAAAAATTGACTAATATATTATTAAAAAAAATCCTCTGCCAGCTTGCAGAATTAAACTCTGGGCAGTAATGCGTTCGGTTGTTTCACCTTTGAGCAGCACTTTTTTTCACACAATGGGCTAAATGATCAAATCACAAGGACCCCGATGGCTCAAAGAAGGTCTGGGGAGGGGATCTACTGGACATCTGTTGGGAAATAGAAGATAGCCTCCTGTCATGGCCGTCCAACGTGTTCTTTAATGTGCACAGGATATGGCTCTTCCGCACACGGGGCCACGGCTTAATGTCTCATCTAACGGACGGCGGCTTTTCCAAGCATCATCAGTGTTTCATACTGACCTAGGGAGTTTTGCGGAGATAAATCTCAAAGTTGGCCTAGCTGGCACTCGAACCTGGAAACTGCAGATTACGAGCGTGGAGTGCTTCCGTCTGCATCCCTGCCCCAGTCAGTATTAATCGAAAATTAACCCTTGTGTATTTAGTCTCATTAGTCCTTTGGTAAGGTTGGGTTGTTTTACCTCTGAGCAGCACTTTTTTTGCACACCATGGGCTAAATGGCCAGGTCACATGGACCCCGAAGGAATTTGAGTTGGGTTGTTTTACCTCTGAGCAGCACTTTTTTTGCACGCCATGGGCTAAATGGCCAGGTCACATGGACCCCGAAGGCTCAGAGAAGGTTGCGGGAGGGGACCCACTGGAACAGCTGTTGGGAGACAGATGGTAGCCTCTCGTCAAGGCCATCCAGCGTGTTCTTTAACGTACACAGGATATGGCTCTCTCTCGCACACGGGGCCACGGCTTAACGTCCCATACGACGGACGGCGGCCTTTCCAAGCCCATCGGTGCCCCCTACTGACCGTGGGCAGGGCGGGGAATTTTGCGGAGATAAATCTCAACGCTGACCCAGCTGGGACTCGAACCTGGGAACTACAGATTACGAGCCTGGCGCGCTACCGACTGAGCCACCCCTGCCCCTAGTCCTTTGGTTGCTTGAGGATTTGATCTATTGGTATCATTTATCATAATTATCTAAAGCATCACAATAACATCCATCTCTCTGTTCTCTAGATAAAACCGAAGATGCCGATCATGGTCCTTCTTCCCCTTCTGCTCATTTGTGCTCTCCATCTTCCCAGCCTCAGTTCATCCCATGAGCTCGAAGACAACTGCCCTGCAACATCCGACATAGCACCGTGCAAGTGCAAGCCCAACTATGACGGCGCCTGCGTCATCCAATGCACCATCGTCAACGAGCAACAATTAGAGCGCGTAGCCTCCATCCCCAACCTCTGTGGAGGCCACGTGCATTTCATCTTGGTTCACTCTATCATCTCTGGCATCCCGACGTCTCTTTGGCGCGTTCTGCTCTCTTCGGCTACCATCGACGTGACAGTGCAATACTCCCGCGTGGCCAACATGATCCCTCCGGGAGATCCCGGTCTTCCCTACGTCCATTCCCCTGGAGGTGGAGTGATCAAGGTGGTGCACACGAGCAATATCAGTGAGTGGGAATGGAGCCAGTTGAAGCGCCTGTCGACCGACGGGGACTTCACGGTCATCATAGATGACACTGACATGGCCACCTTGCCCGACGAATTCTCCCTGATCGCTGGTGGTCGGGTCAGTAAGGTCACCATCGACGCAAGCAATCTGGCAGCACTTCCAGATCAGGCGTTTGCTCCTTTTTCTCTTTTGAATTCCCTCTCCATCCAGAATAACAAATTGATGGAGATCAAAAGGTCAATGATTCCTTGGCCGGCACTCAAGCTGCGGTATCTGCATCTGAAGTGAGTACTTTAAACTCTCTATATACAGTGTCCGAAAAATAATGATAGAGTTTCGAGAACCAATGTGCAGGTTGGGTTGGTTTACCTCTGAGGGGTGGGGTTGGCTCAGTCGGTAGCGCGCCAGCTCGTAATCTGTAGTTCCCAGGTTCGAGTCCCAGCTGGGTCAGCGTTGAGATTTATCTCCGCAAAATTCCCCGCCCTGCCCACGGTCAGTAGGGGACACCGATGGGCTTGAAAAGACTGCCGTCTGTCGGATGGGACGTTAAGCCGTGGCCCCGTGTGCGGGAGAGCCATACCCTGTGCACGTTAAAGAACACGCTGGATAGCCTTGACGGGAGGCTACCATCTGTCTCCCAACAGCTGTTTCAGTGGGTCCCCTCCCCCAACCTTCTCTGAGCCTTCGGGGTCCATGTGACCTGGTCATTTAGCCCATGATGTGCAAAAAAATACCGCTCAGAGGTAAAACAATCCAACCCAAACTCTGAACGGCACTTTTTGCAGACAATGGGCTAAATGGCCAGGTCACAAGGACCCCGAAGGTTGGGGGAAGGAAATCCACTGGACATCTGTTAGGAGACAGATGGTAGCTTCCCATCAAGGCCATCCAGCATGTTCTTTAGCATGCACAGAGTATGGCTCTACTGCACACGGGACCACGGCTTTAAATCGAATCCGATTTTACACCGGACCATGGCTTAATGTCCCATCCAAAAGACTGCAGTCTTTCCAAGCCCTTAGGTGTCCTCTGCTGACCGAAGGCAGAGCGAGGAGTTTTGTGGATACAAATCCCAATGCTGGTCCAGGCGGGACTCGAACCTGGAGACTGAAGGTTACAGCCTGGCTCACTATTGACTGAAAAGTTCTAATGAGGAAATCAAATGGTGAAAGAATTATCAATGTTGATACGTTCACCAACTTTGATGATTTTTGAACTTTTAAATTGTCCGATAAACCTTGCTTTTTTTTTTCTTTTTTTGCCCTTTTGCTTTTTTTTTTTGTGAATATTCTTGTTAGCTATATCTGATTTGAATTTTGAAGGTCTTAATAGCAACTATGATGTTGCTTATGTAACTACAGGTTTAGAAGTGGAGGCTTGGTTCGAAAATAATTACAGTAAATTTATTCAGAAAAATAAATTAGGAATTGCTCATGTTAATATAAGAAGTCAAAGAAAACATTGGGATTCATTAAAATTAAGTATTAACAGTTACATGAAACACATTGATTTGCTTGTTTTAACTGAAACAAATGTAAATAAATATGAAAATTATTTATATAATATTGATAAATTTAATAGAATCACAAATGATAATATAAATAAAAATATTCGGGGGATTTCAGTATACTATAAAGAAAATCTAGATATTGAAATTATTTCACAACAAACACTTCCAGCGAAAACTATATATATAAAAGTAAAAAAAATAATATAATATATCATGTTTTAGCACTATACAGATCGCCTAGTACAGATGTGAACTCTTTTCTGTTGAATTTCCGAAACTGGATGGAAAATACAGAAAAAGATCAAAATCAGATTTTAATAGGTGATTTTAATATCGATACAATGAATACTAAAAAACATGGCACAGAAAAATATATCACACTATTGGCTGAAACGAAATTTGAAAGATTAATAAGGGAAGCTACAAGAGAAGAAATAGTAAAAAATAAAATTACCAAAACCTGTATAGACCATGTTAATATTAAACTGATTAAAAATATGTCAGCAAATTCAATAATTCAAACAAGCAAAATAGCAGATCACTATATGATTTTAACACTGATTAGCAACACCAATAACAATTTGAATAATACTAATTATAGTGAAACAGACCAGGAAAATAAGAATTGGTCATTTGACCATAACAATATAAACAAAGCTATTTCTGAAATGAATTGGAATTTAGAAAATTATGGAGACAACCCAATGGATGAATTAAACTTATATAAAGTATTTAAAGACATTTATGATGGAATTTTAGGAAAAAATAGAATATATATGAGGAGAGTTGGAAAAGTAAAAAGAAATCATAGCAAAAATTGGATAACACCGAACTTGATAGAATTAATTGAAGAAAGAGACAAAGCTTGGATTAAATTTAAAAACAATGATAAAAGTGATGCTTATAAAAATAACTATAAAAAATTAAGGAATATGGTTAATATTCAGATTAGAAATCAGAAACAACTTTATTATAGAAATAAACTTATAATGAAAAAAAATGATATGAAGGCTACCTGGCAATTAATATATGAAATATTAGAAGGAAAACAGAAAAAATCATCGGACGATGTAATAATTGACAGTATGTCCAAAAAGGAATTATTTGTGGAAGAAATAGCAAATATTTACAATGACATTTATAATACACTAATTTTACAGATAAGAAATACAAATCACCAAGACGATATAAATTATGTTCCAACCATGATACAAAGAGTTTTGAAATCTATCCATTTTGTTTTGAGATCAAAACAATCATCAATCAAAACAATCATCAAATCAAAAAAGAGTTTTGAGATCATTTGTTTTGAGAATGAAATCACTGAAAAACAAACTGATGAAATAATTACTTCATTAGACACCAATAAATCACCTGGTTACGATAATGTTTGCATTAAACATATAAAATTTAATAAAGAGACACTGCTAAATATTATATCAAAAATTATAAATCAGATTATATTTACTGGGAACATACCTACTGAACTCAAAACAGGTATTTTAAGACCTATTTTTAAAGGTGGTATTAAGGAGGATTTTTCTAACTATCGACCAATAACAATTCTGCCTATTTTTTCGAAAATAATGGAAAAATATATTTATAATACTGTTTTTAACTTTTTACTTAAACACAGCATAATTAATGAAAATCAGTTTGGCTTTCAAAAAGGAAAAAACACAATTCAACTAATTTCCAAAATTGCAAATAATATTAATAAATCGTTTAGTAATAGGGAAAAAATTGTAACTATGTTCTTAGATTTAAAGAAAGCCTTCGATACAATAGATCATAGCATTTTACTAAATAAATTGGAAAATTACGGTATTCGCGGTATATTGTTAGATTGGTTTAGAAATTATTTATCAGACAGATATACAATTACTAAAATAAAAAACTGCTACAGCAGAAAAGTAATTGCACGATATGGAATTCCCCAAGGCTCAATTTTAGCTCCTTTACTGTTCTTAGTATACATAAATGATTTGTTCAATACAAAATTAAATAGTGCTATTTATCTATATGCTGACGACATTGTTTTAATAAACAGTCAGAAATATTTAAATGATAGCATTTCAGAGGTTCAAACATATTACAATAATATTATTAGATGGTTAAATCATAATAAAATCTATTTAAATGAGAAAAAAACAAAACTGATGATTATTCATTCACCAGGATTTCATATTCATCAAAACCTCTTTATTAAAACTCATAAAATAAATTGCAGAAAAAAGGATGCTTCAAATTATGAATCATTATGCAGTTGCCCACTTGTTGAGCAAGTAAATAAAATGAATTACTTAGGAATCATTTTTGATGAATATTTTAGGTGGAATCCCCACATATCCCACATATGTGAAAGCTTGAGAATATCGGCGATAAAAATTCAAAAATTGAAATACGTATTAAATATGGAAACCTGTGTAATATTTTATAAAGCTATATGCGAATATATTTTAAATTATGGAATAATTGTGCATGGAACAACTAACTTAACTAACATAAATAAAATAGAAAAACTGCAGTCTATAATAGCTAAAAATATTATTCCGTTTCGTTTGCAAAAAATTTATAAAACTTCCACCGATAGATTAAAATTTTTAAATCTTTTATCCTACAGCAATTTATATAAATATAATGTAATAATTAAAAAATTTTTTGACGAAACTTACAAACTAAAAATTCAACATAACAAAAATACAAGACTTCAAAACCAAGGTTATTACAAATTGCCAAATTTTCGAAATAATTACGGGAAACATACTTCCGAATATCAAGTACCACTTATATTTAATGCTATTCCAAAAGAATTACTAAATATAGATTCTTTTAGAAGACTTAAAATGGATTTAAAAAATTATTTGGTATTTTCTAGTTAGCTGATTTTTATGTGTTGTGTTTTGTGGATTTATTTGATGTACACCACACATTTTTATTTGTTGTGGCTGAATGACCTATGTTTAATGTAATTTATTCATTTTCCTGCAGATAAGCTATTTAGCTTTGCGGGTCAAATTGTAAATGTATTTATATTCTTTACTGTTATGAATAAAAATTATATTCTTTTGAAAAAAAAAACCACCGAAGCTCTCACTAATATGTACGAAAACGATATAACTTATTCAAAAAATTAATATTTTAATGGAAAGTGTACCTCAAGCCCTTCCTTGATCTTCTGGTTAACGTACAGTCGCTCAAAAAAGTATCCGGACACCATGGTTGATTACAGAATTCAGAAAAAATATCTGGCAACGATTTTTTTTAGAAGTTAGTGATCTGGCAACCTTCGTGTCACGTGACACGAAGGTTGCCAGATCACTAACTTCTAAAAAAAATCGTTGCAGTTACTGCAGTTATAACTGGAGCGTGTACAGCAACTGTACACGCTCCAGTTACCGTTCACAGCAAACTGGAGCGTGTGCAGTAACTGTTACGTTATCTCGGTCCTTTGTGTAAGGAGATACCATCTTCCTTTTTAACAAAAAAATAAAATAAAAATAGTTTGGTACATTAATGAATTTCCCCAGATGCACAGTTCGTGACCCTTCCTATTTCCAATTATTATTCCACTTCTTGACATATACATTTTCTGAGACACGGATTGGTAGGGGGGGGGGGGGGGTCGAAATTCTATGGCCACCAAAGAACTCCGATTCGACATCTTTTTTGTGTTGGGGGCTTGCAAAGAATTAGGTTTACATGGACAAAATTCAAGACACAATTTTTCAATCGCATTTGAGCCCCCATTTCTGACAGAGGGAAGATGGAGACTTTGCGAAGATAAATCCCAACGCTGGCCAGAGCCTGAATAAGGCCAACAGATGCCCTAAGCATCAACAATGCTCAACAATGGTGCCCTCTTCGGCACTTCCATTGCTTAACTGGGTTGTTTTACCTCTGAGCGGCACTTTTTTGCACACCATGGGCTAAATGGCCAGGTCACAAGGACCCCGAAGGTTCAGAGAAGGTTGTGGGAGGAGACCCACTGGAATAGCTGTTGGGAGACAGATGGTAGCCTCCCATCAAGGCCATCCAGCGTGTTCTTTAACATGCACAGGGTATGGCTCTCCCACACACGGCGCCACGGCTGAACGTCCCATCCGACGGACGGCGGCCTTTCCAAGCCCATCGGTGTCCCCTACTGATCGTGGGCAGGGCGGGGAATTTTTGCGGAGATAAATCTCAACGCTGACCCAGCTGGGACTCGAACCTGGGTTGGGTGTTTTTACCTCTGAGTGGCACTTTTTTGCACACCATGGGCTAAATGGCCAGGTCACATGGACCCCGAAGGCTCAGAGAAGGTTGGGGGAGGGGACCCACTGGAACAGCTGTTGGGAGACAGATGGTAGCCTCTCGTCAAGGCTATCCAGCATGTTCTTTAACGTGCACAGGGTATGGCTCTCCCGCACACGGTGCCACGGCTTAACGTCCCATCCGACGGACGGCGGCCTTTCCAAGCCCATCGGTGTCCCCTACTGACCGTGGGCAGGGCGGGGAATTTTGCGGAGATAAATCTCAATGCTGATCCAGCTGGGTCTCGAACCTGGGAACTACAGATTACGAGCCTGGCGCGCTACCGACTGAGCCACCTCCGCCCCAGGCTTTAACAGGAGGCTACCATCTGTTCCCCAACAGCTGTTCCAATGGGTCTCCTTCCCCCAACCTTCTCTGAGTCTTCGGAGTCCTAGTGACGTGGCCATTTAGCCCATTATGTGCAAAAAATTGCCACTCAGAGGTAAAACAATCCTCTCAGACCTCTATGGCTGACAGCTGCTTGAAGGGTAATTTGTTTATTCTCAATTCTTCGCGGTTAAGCGAAATTTGTTTCTTAGAAAATTTCTTTGTCAGTAACATTCTATATTTTCGATAAGAAAAAAGAAATGAAAATTAGTGGCAGAATTAAATCACACATCGATATAAAAAGTAGAAAACATTTTCAAAAATACATCTTGTTATATATTTCTAAAAAAAAAAATTATTATTTTAAATATCATTGATCATAAATTAAAAACTCGCATCCTAATTAATAAATTCTCTGCCCACGGTCAGTAGGGGACACCGATGGGCTTGAAAAGGCCGCCGTCCGTCGGATGGGACGTTAAGCCGTGGTCCCGTGTACGGGGGGGGGGCGGGGGGGGCTCAGTCGGTAGCGCGCCAGGCTCGTAATCTGTAGTTCCCAGGTTCGAGTCCCAGCTGGGTCAGCGTTGAGATTTATCTCCGCAAAATTCCCCGCCCTGCCCACGGTCAGTAGGGGACACCGATGGGCTTGGAAAGGCCGCCGTCCGTCGGATGGGACGTTAAGCCGTGGCCCCGTGTTCGGGAGAGCCATACCCTGTGCACGTTAAAGAACACACTGGATGGCCTTGACGGGAGGCTACCATCTGTCTCCCAACAGCTGTTCCAGTGGGTCCCCTTCCCCAACCTTCTCTGAGCCTTCGGGGTCCATGTGACCTGGCCATTTAGCCCATGGTGTGCAAAAAAAAGTGCCGTTCAGAGGTAAAACAACCCAACCCAACCCGTGTACGGAAGAGCCATACCCTGTGCACGTTAAAGAACACGCTGGATGGCCTTGACGGGAGGCTACCATCTGTCTCCCAACAGCTGTTCCAGTGAGTCCCCTCCCCCAACCTTCTCTGAGCCTTCGGGGTCCATGTGACCTGGCCATTTAGCCCATGGTGTGCAAAAAAGTACCGCTCAGAAAAGTACCGCTCAGAGGTTAAACAACCCAACCCTAATTAATTAATAAAATTTACCGACTAAATACAATTTCAATCTGTATTTTGAGATTCCCGCTTATGCTTATAAATGCCAATGAGTTCAATTGTCATTCTGCTGCTATTTTTTAAACTTTTGATTTTTTTTTTCCTTTCCAGCGGGAATTCGCTTTCTTCTGTTCCGGAGGATTTGTTCGTCGCCATGCCAATCCTCGAGATCGTGTACTTGAGAGAAAACAAGCTGACGTCACTTCCTGACAATATATTCACCTTCGCAACGTCCAATAAATTCCAACTACTGGACTTCGTGCGTATGTATTTCCACATTGCTTTTAGATAGATAATGAGATAATTTTTATTTCAGATAATGTTTTACAGTATACAAAAACTTTTGAAGTCTCACAAGAGCAGGCTCGTTCGTGAGAAACAATTCTCCATTAAAACACAATATAGAGAGTCGCTCAAAAAAATTCCGAACACTATGGTTGATTACAGAATTCAGGAAAAATATCTGGAGCGTGTACAGCAACTGTACACGCTCCAGTTACCGTTCACAGCAAACTGGAGCGTGTGCAGTTACTGCACACGCTCCAGTTTGCTGTGAACGGTAACTGCACACGCTCCAGTTTGCTGTGAACGGTAACTGCACACGCACAATATTTCCGTGAGTGAGCCCACACGATCTAGTATCAAAATAGTATGACCACCTACAGTCGCTCAAAAAAAAAAGTATTCGAACAGCATGGTCGATTACAGAATTCTGAAAAAATATCTGGCAACGTTTTTTTTTAGAAATTAGTGATCTGGCAACCTTCGTGTCACGTGACACGAAGGTTGCCAGATCACTAATTTAAATCGTTGCCAGATATTTTTTCTGAATTCTGTAATCAATCATAGTGTTCGGATATTTTTTTCAGCGACTGTAGGTGGTCATATTGTTTTGATACTAGATCGTGTGGGCTCACTCACGGAAATATTGTGCGTGTGCAGTTACCGTTCACAGCAAACTGGAGCGTGTGCAGTAACTGCACACGCTCCAATTTGCTGTGAACGGTAACTGGAGTGTGTACAGTTGCTGTACACGCTCCAGGTATTTTTTCTGAATTCTGTAATCAATCATAATAATAAATAAATAAATAAATAAATAAATAAATACCCCCTCAAGCAGCTGCTTGCCACAGAGGTCTGACAAGAAACCTGTCAGTTTATATGCCATAGTAGAAGATCTGTGAGGATGGCAGGACCTCAGCAAATCAATCATAGTGTTCGGATATTTTTTTCACCAACTATACATGAGCGTATGCAGAAATTTCTCTAATTTCTCAAACATCTTTGAAAGAGTGTCATTGCTATTATTTTAAATAATAAGTGCGCTTCTTAGAATACGTTTAATCCTGTCAAGTGTCGAGCCAAAAATAAAATGATTTACGTTTCCAATTTTATCGTGTAAAACCCTCAAAATACAAACCCCCACCAAAAAAGTACGCTTCTAGTTTTCTCAGAATTTAAAAAAAAATTCCCATTTCGAGATTTCCAGGGGCTTTGGGTTGGGTTGTTTTACTCTGAGCGGCACTTTTTTGCACACTATGGGCTAAATGGCCAGGTCACAAGGGCCCCGAAGGGTCAGAGAAGGTTGGGGGAGGGGACCCACTGGAACAGCTGTTGGGAGACAGATGGTAACCTACCGTCAAGGCCATCCAGCGTGTTCTTTAACGGTGCACAGGGTATGGCTCTCTCCCGCACACGGGGCCACGGTTTAACGTCCCATCCGACGGACGGCGGCCTTTTCAAGCCCATCGGTGTCCCCTACTGACCGTGGGCAGGGCGGGGAATTTTGCGGAGATAAATCTCAACGCTGACCCAGCTGGGACTCGAACCTGGGAACTACAGATTACGAGCCTGGCGCGCTACCGACTGAGCCACCCCCGCCCCAACGAATGAAAGGGGGGAACAAGAGAGTGTGAATGCCGTTTCGGTATAAACGTTTCCCCTCTGCCTTGGTGATCTTCAATAAATTTGCCTAAAAATTCTGGAAATATATATGCGACGCATATTTTTCCTCCCCATTCTGGCTACTAGCATTCTCAAAAGCGGGGGGGGGGGGAGATAACCCCCTTGGCCCACTCACAGTAGATCCGGGCCCCCCTGGTATACTACGTGCCAAGTGATACTCTACTGTGCACTGAATTTTTACTGTCTAATTTCGCTTATTAATTCATTTTACTAGCACGGATCTCCTCGGTTTTTAACATGAATTTGGGAGACATTGAAATAGCTGAGATATGCGTGGCCAGAGATGATTTAAATATTTAAGTCTTTCATGCAGCTCGACAGGAATAACATTGATTGACTGTATCCATCCACTTACTCAGGGGTTTAATCTTCAATGTTTAGATTTCGCCATAAAAACTTAACTGAATGAATCTACTCTGAAGCAAATAAGAAAGGTAACTGTGAAGTAAGAATAAGAAAGGTAACTGTGTCTTGTATTAACAAGAGGTTCGCATGACGATTGCCACGTTGAATGAGATTCACGTGAAGATTGCCAGGATGAAAGAGGTTCGCATGAAGATTGCCAGGATGAAAGAGGTTCGCTCGAAAATTGCCAGGATGAAGGTGTTTGGCATGAGGATTGTCAGAATGAAAGATGTTCGCATGAAGATATTCCAGTATAAAAGTGGTTAGCATGAAGATTTTCCAGTATAAAAGTGGTTCGCATGAAGATTTTCCGGTATGAAAGTGGTTCGCGTGAAGATTGGCATGAAGACTGACATGATGAAATAGGTTGACAGAAAGAATAGCGTGATGAAATAGGTTCACACAAAGATTGTCAAAATGAAGGAGTTGCTAGAATTAAAAAGGTTCCTGTGAAGATTGTCAGGATGAAAGAGAGGTTCCCGTGAAGATTGCCAGGATGAAAGAGAAGTTCCCGTGAAGATCGCCAGGACCAAAGAGGTTCCTGTGAAGATTGTCAGGATGAAAGAGAGGTTCCCGTGATGATTGCCAGGATGAAAGAGGTTCCTGTGAAGATTACCAGGATGAAAGAGAGGTTCCCGTGAAGATTGCCAGGATGAAAGAGAAGTTCCCGTGAAGATTGCCAGGATGAAAGAGGTTCCTGTGAAGATTGTCAGGATGAAAGAGAGGTTCCCGTGAAGATTGCCAGGATGAAAGAGAAGTTCCCGTGAAGATTGCCAGGATGAAAGAGGTTCCCGTGAAGATTGCCAGGATTAAAGAGAAGTTCCCGTGAAGATTGCCAGGATGAAAGAGAAGTTCCCGTGAAGATTGCCAAGGTGAAAGAGGTTCCTGTGAAGATTGTCAGGATGAAAGAGAGGTTCCCGTGAAGATTGCCAGGATGAAAGAGAAGTTCCCGTGAAGATTGCCAGGATTAAAGAGAAGTTCCCGTGAAGATTGCCAGGATGAAAGAGAGGTTCCCGTGAAGATTGCCAGGATGAAAGAGAGGTTCCCCGTGAAGATCGTCAGGATGAAAGAGAGGTTCCCGTGAAGATTGCCAGGATGAAAGAGAAGTTCCCGTGAAGATTGTCAGGATGAAAGAGAGGTTCCCGTGAAGATTGCCAGGATGAAAGAGAAGTTCATGTGAAGATTGTCAGGATGAAAGAGAGGTTCCCGTGAAGATTGCCAGGACGAAAGAGGTTCCTGTGAAGAATGCCAAAATAAAACAGGTTCGCGTGAAGATTGACAATCTAAAAGGGATTTGCATGAAGACCTGAGAAGCTGGAAGAGATTATCGATGAATGAGATATTGTTAGAAGCAAACTGCCAACGTCTGCCGTGACCATGCCCAAAAACTAAGTCTACTCCATAAGAAGGTAAAAAAGAGGCACTTATAATAGTGGAAAATTATTTAATTGTGGGCTGCATTTGAACTCTGAGAATAAAATTAACGTTTTACAGGGAAATATTGTATCAGTTGTTGAAAAAAGTTAAAAATAAATAATAAAATACCCCCTCAAGCAGCTGATTGCCACAGAGGACTGACAGGAGCCTGTCAGTTTATATGCCAAAGTAGAAGGTCTGAAAGGATGGCAGGACCTCAGCAGAAAAACGACACATACATCCATGCCTTACCCGGGACTCGAATCCAGGTCCATTAGATCAGTAGCCAAGCGTGCTAACCACTCGGCCAATTATCTTAAATTTTGCCGTCTCGTTGGCGCAGTGGCTCGTTGAAATTATTGTTATAGACCAAGATTCCTCCAAATTATGATGATCATTCAGCACTTATCAATTGTATATCTTGCTTAAAGTCTTCGATGACGATTCTTCTAAACCTGACACTTGGATCTTCAAATAAGGGAAGACACACAGTTTCAATCTCTCTTCAGAAACTAATCACTTAGTGCATTAAAGTATCGAAGAAAATATTAGGCCATAAATGGTATCAGGGCCGGATCTATGGGGGAAACAAGGGGGCCATGCCTCCCCCTCCCCCTTTGGAATGCAAATAATGGGAATAGAGGCAAAAAATTTAACTTACTTATATTTCATGCAGTTTTCAAGAAATTATTAAAGACCTGTAAAACGAAGAGAGAAATGCTATACTGCATTCGAAACCATATCTCTTCACCCCCCCCCCCCCCCCATTTATATTTTTTCGGCTCGATTGAATTTCCTGCTTCTCCCTTCATTTTTTTTTTCTACATCCGAACCCAGTGGTCCTGTCCGTATGTATTCATGAGAACCCGAATAATTTAGTAAAGCTTTTAATGCTCTGTTATCATCTCAGAAAAAAACTTTTAACTATTTGTTATCAGCTTAGAAAAGCTTTTAACCATAAGTTATCAGCTTAGAAAAAGCTTTTAACTATTTGTTATCAGCTTAGAAAAGCTTTTAACCATAAGTTATCAGCTTAGAAAAAGCTTTTAACTATCTGTTATCACCTTAGAAAAAGCTTTTAACTATCTGTAATCAGCTTAGAAAAAGCTTTTAACTATCTGTTATCACCTTAGAAAAAGCTTTTAACTATCTGTAATCAGCTTAGAAAAAGCTTTTAACTATCTGTTATCAGCTTAGAAAAAGCTTTTAACTATTTGTTATCAGCTTAGCAAAAGCTTTTAACTATCTGTTATCAGCTTAGAAAAAGCTTTTAACTATCTGTTATCACCTTAGAAAAAGCTTTTAACTATCTGTTATCAGCTTAGAAAAAGCTTTTAACTATTTGTTATTACCTTAGAAAAAGCTTTTAACTATCTGTTATCACCTTAGAGAAAGCTTTTAACTATCTGTTATCACCTTAGAAAAAGCTTTTAACTATCTGTTATCAGCTTAGAAAAAGCTTTTAACTAATAGTTATCAGCTTAGAAAAAGCTTTTAACTATCTGTAATCAGCTTAGAAAAAGCTTTTAACTATTTGTTATCACCTTAGAAAAAGCTTTTAACTATTTGTAATCAGCTTAGAAAAAGCTTTTAACTATCTGTTATCACCTTAGAAAAAGCTTTTAACTACTTGTTATCAGCTTAGAAAAAGCTTTTAACTATCTGTTATCAGCTTAGAAAAAACTTTTAACTATTTATTACCGTGAAATAAAAAATGCAACCAATAGACTTACCATGCTTGATGATAGAGCTCATTTTCGATAATTCAAATATTGTCCGCACGGAAACATTTCATTGATTTCGACCTTTTCTTCGCCATAGAAACAAGAAAAAAGAGGCGATTTCAAAATGAGTGACAGCCTTTCTCAATCAAATATAAACCTTCCTGCTGTTCGGCCTCTATAGATTAATAGTCGAAGGCATTAAAATTAAATAAATCATAAATTTATCTCCAACTAAGATTTCTTAATAACAACATTTTTTTAACACTATTTTTGCTTTAGGTGAACGTCAGCAGAGTTAAGAGTCGATGATTCTTGTAAATTAGTCTTTTAAATAAATGCGTGGCCATTTCGTCCAAGGTACAGTTGTAAACATCTGCTACTTACTTTTTTTTTTTTTTTTTTTTTTTTTTGGGGGGGGGGGGGGGGCTGGTTGCCCAGTCGGTAGCGCGCCAGGCTCGTAATCTGTAGTTCCCGGGTTCGAGTCCCAGCTGGGTCAGCGTTGAGATTTATCTCCGCAAAATTCCCCGCCCTGCCCACGGTCAGTAGGGGACACCGATGTGCTTGGAAAGGCCACCGTCCGTCAGATGGGACGTTAAGCCGTGGCTCCGTGTGGGGAGAGCCATACCCTGTGCACGTTAAAGAACACGCTGGATGGCCTTGACGGGAGGCTACCATCTGTCTCCCAACAGCTGTTCCTGTAGGTCCCCTCCCCCAACTTCTCTGAACCTTCGGGGTCCTTGTGACCTGGCCATTTAGCCCATGGTGTGCAAAAAAGTGCCGCTCAGAGGTAAAACAATCCAATCAATCCAATCCAATATGCAACTTACTTTTGCAGTTGTCGTCCATCTGGCATTTCTCTGAAATGTTTGCAGCAGATGCCATGGCGTCGAATGAAATCTACATCACCAACTCTTTACCCTAAAAAGTTCCTTCTGCATTTTTCTCAATCAATCACTTCCTTCTAACTTCGTAGCTGAATGAAAAACGTCTCGGGTTACCCATTAGAACCGCTAAAGGCAATCTCTGGCATAAACCCAAAGCAGACTAATGCAAAGGAAAACCTCATTAGGGGAAAAATAACGATTACTTTTTTTAGATTAAGTAATACTAGAGCATTGGTATAACTTACGTATTACAGAGCCAGGGGACGGTATATTGTTTTTAATGACCTGAGGGAAATTTCACTTTTTCACGCCAAATTCATCACCTTTATTGAACAAGAAACGATATATATATATGTTACCGCTAAAGTGCAGAAATCAGTTATTCTACAGATTATCTAGGTATTGTGCAGATTAACTAGGGTGATCCGTTAACGTGCGGAAAATTGTTTCATTTCTCAAATTACCTAGGTAATCTGCAAATTACCTGGATAATCTGCAAATTACCTACTAGGCACTCGTTAAAGTGAAAATAAGATCTTTGCTGGAACAGGAACGTTTCTGTACGCTTAAAGTAACATAATGTTAGTGGTTAGCACGCTTGGCTACTGATCTAAGGGACCTGGGTTCGAGCCCCGGATTTAGGCATGGATGTGTGTGTCGTTTTTCTGCTGAGGTCCTGCATCCTCTCAGATCTCCTACTGCGGCATATAAACTGACAGACTCCTGTCAGACCTCTGTGGCAAGCAGCTGCTTGAGGGGGTATTTATTTTATTTTTTATTATTATTATTTATCTAGTGTCCGAGAGTAGAGTTGAAACCAGGGTCATACCTCTGTCAACATGAATCAGTCGTCCGAATTATAAAAAACGCCCCCAAAATGAGCAGGCCAAGTGAGAACGAATCATTTTAGTGATTCGTTATCAGGAATGAATCACTTTACCGATTCGTTCTCACTTGGCCTCCGCTCATCCGGGTCGTTTTTTATAATGCGAACGAGTGAATCACGTGACACGAAGATTCATATTCAAGGGTTGGGTTGGGTTGTTTTACCTCTGAGCGGCACTTTTTTGCACACCATGGGCTAAATGGCCAGGTCACATGGACCCCGATGGCTCAGAGAAGGTTGGGGGAGGGGACCCACTGGAACAGCTGTTGGGAGACAGATGGTAGCCTCCCGTCAAGGCCATCCAGCGTGTTCTTTAACGTGCACAGGGTATGGCTCTCCCGCACACGGGGCCACGGCTTAACGTCCCATCCGACGGACGGCGGCCTTTCCAAGCCCATCGGTGTCCCCTACTGACCGTGGGCAGGACGGGGAATTTTGCGGAGATAAATCTCAACGCTGACCCAGCTGGGACTCGAACCTGGGAACTACAGATTACGAGCCTGGCGCGCTACCGACTGAGCCACCCCCGCCCCTCATATTCAAGAGATTCACCACTATGAGAGAAACAAACTTTTGAACTTTAACGATACGGAAGCCGTTAATGTGCACATTACCTAGGTAAAATGCGGAAAACTCTTGATTCCGCACGTTAACGGAGCAAATCAGTTAATCTGCAGATTAGCTAGGTAATGTGCACATTAACGGCTTTCGAGCTTTAGCGGTAACATATACACAATTATGTGATTACACTGAAAGCACAATTTATTATACATACTTCGCCCATCCACAAATCTACCCTGGGGCGGGGGTGGCTCAGTCGGTAGCGCGCCAGGCTCGTAATCTGTAGTTCCCAGGTTGGAGTCCCAGCTAGGTCAGCGTTGAGATTTATCTCCGCAAAATTCCACGCCCTGCCCACGGTCAGTAGGGGACACCGATGGGCTTGAAAAGGCCGCCGTCCGTCGTATGGGACGTTAAGCCGTGGCCCCGTGTGCGGGAGAGGCATACCCTGTGCACGTTAAAGAACACGCTGGATGGCCTTGACGAGAGGCTACCATCTGTCTCCCAACAGCTATTCCAGTGGGTTCCCTCCCCCAACCTTCTCTGAGCCTTCGGGGTCCTTGTGACCTGGCCATTTAGCCCATGGTGTGCAAAAAATTGCCGCTCAGAGGTAGAACAACCCAACCCAGGTTCGAGTCTCAGCTGGGTCAGCGTTGAGATTTATCTCCGCAAAATTCCCCGCCCTGCCCACGGTCAGTAGGGGACACCAATGGGCCTGGAAAAACCACCGTCCGTCGGATGGGACGTTAAGCCGTGGCCCCGTGTGCGGGAGAACCATACCCTGTGCACGTTAAAGAACACGCTGGATGGCCTTGACGGGAGGCTACCATCTCAGCTGGGTCATTTACATCTGTCTCCCAACAGCTGTTCTAGTGGGTACCCTCCCCCAACTTTCTCTCAGCTTTCAGGGTCCATGTGAACTGGC
>JAWZYU010000850.1:0-69000 GCA_038380435.1 Ryuthela nishihirai
GTAAGTTATAAAAATATCAGGAGAACAATATAATTTCATGAAAATACGACTATTTGGATTTCTGCTAAATTTCTTCTTCACATGGTTGATGCATTATTTTTAATGCATTAACCGTGTCACAACGGGATCACCTCCAGCATTTGATCTCTTATTTCATATTGACCGCAGTAATATTTCAATCGTCACAGCGGTTTCTATTTATTATATAGTGCCAGTCAGGCCAGAAAAAGTATATTTGGAAGCAAGAAGAAATTCAATCTAGCCAGGAAAAAAATGGGGGTTTGGAAAATAGCAAGAGACTGGATTGTGGTTGCAGTATAACATTTCCCCTTCTGTTTAAATAGATTTTTAGAACTTTTCTTGAAAAATGCATGAAATATATTTAGATTTAGCATTTTTCACCTTTATCACTCTTATCAGCATTTTCAAAAAGTGGGGGGAGGGGGATGGCATATCCCTCTCTCTCTTCCTAGATCTAGCCCAGATGCTAATAGAAATTTATTTTCTTTCACTGCAATCAGACGTTACTTTCGCGAGTGGGTAGGGTGCTTGGCTATTGATCCAATGGACCCTGGTTGGAACACTGGATAAGGCCATGATACTTGAAGTATATCCCTTGTACTAATGGCTCATTTCCCTCACAGATTATATCTATGTCATATTACAACTGAATATCCTGTCAGACTTCTGGGTCAAATAACTGATTTTTTTCCTTCAGTCCTGCCAATGGGAGTAATAGAATCTACAAATGTTCAGTTTATTTGACATAACATAATATTTCAGCATCCTTATTATCTTAACCTATCAATCCCCGCATTACCATTCTATATTTCAGGACACGAAGCATTTAGTACCTTATAGAGTTGTGAATCACTTTCGCAATCATCCAAAGATTCTTATCAGCTTTCTTATGATCCCTAAAATGTCTTTGAAAAAGTTTTTTAAGATAATCGGAATATAGAGTTTTTCCTGGCTCTCGCATACATCGACTTCTGGGTCAAACAACTTGACCGACAAAGCAATTACAATACCTGTAATTACTTTGTCGGTCAAGTGACGATTGTGTTTATGAATATGCTAGCTAAAGAAACTGGAGTCTCTTCTTTCATAGAGTTGAAATCTACTGGATTTCCCTGTAATATAGGCCTGTCTTTGCACTGAACAATGTCCATTCTTTTTTTTTCTAAAGTATCTCCCAACTGTTGGCCAAAGGCAATTTCTTATAGGCCCACTAAAACTGGCTCTGATTAAAAGAATTACAGTGAAAAGTAACAACTCTGAAGCAAATATTTTAAATAAAATTGGGAATAAATACTGGAATAATTCCTAGTATACTAAATTATAACAATAGTAGGAAATAAAGTTTAATATTCTAACTATTATGTTAAAACCAATAATTCTCAATGCTTCTTTTAATTGCAGATGATACTTGTTGTCCAGCTTTATTTGGCGGTTATGGATGCTGTCCAAAAGCAAACGCTGTATGCTGTTCTGATGGAATGTCCTGTTGTCCTGAAGGATACATCTGTTTGACACCTTTACCTCTCTGCGCTAAAGCAGGCAAGACTAACATTTCCGACAGACAGAACTGGGAAAAGACAACGTCAGTACAAAGTCAACAGAACCTTAAAGCCAAAACTGTGTGTCCTGGAGGCAAACAGGAATGTCCTGGCGATTCCACTTGCTGTCCTACAGATTCACCATCAGCTATTGGATGCTGTCCTCTCCCTAATGCTGTGTGCTGTTCCGATGGTCAGCATTGCTGTCCTTCTTCAACAGTTTGCAATCTTGGAAAAGGAACCTGCGATGGCCTGGGATTTTCGGTGAAGTTGTTGAAAAAGATTAAGCATTTCTAACAGCCAATGAGTCGTTGTTTCAGAGCATAATGGAATATTTCTTATAAACAAACACTAGTATTGTTCTTATTGGATGATATTTATCGAAAATAAAATTCAACAGAGCTATTTTCTGTTTTTTGAGTCTTTTAGTGTGAGATGTAAAAATAAGAGCATAATGTAACTTCATAATTTTAATAAAGCACCTTCGCTAGAAGAAAATGGAATTATCAGTTTTAGATAAAAATTACTTGGAGATCTCAATGTTAAACAGAACAAAATGAAACTTTAGATATGAAGAAAATATATATTTCTTAAACATTTATATCGATTTAAAAGAATATTTTTCAATGAAACAATGAAATGCTATTATTTTTTCACCAAATACCTTAGATGTTATTGGCATTTCCTATTGAAAACATTTTCCCTTCTAAAACTGATATAAATTTTAACAATGTAAAATATTTATATGTTTTCTTAAAAATTTTAAAGTTACGTATAAATATCCGAAATTCTTAAAAATTTATATTTTTTAACTATCATTGTGATGCTATTAGTTTTGTGTCAATCGTGAAACTCGAAGGTAACAGATCCTCTCTGCCGGATATCGGAAGCTCATTTTCCAAGAGAATTATGTTTTTTTTTATTTTCAGTACCGTCTAACAGTGGATTTTGAATTATTGAGTAATTGTGGAAATGCAATTATCGTTATTTAATTAGTATATACACAACACTAAAGTATTTTTCTTTTACCTCTTACAACGAAAAAAGTTGCATTGCCCCACCCTCTTCAGCCTAGAGTAAGGGGGAGAATCATCCTACCATTGTAAACATATCGCACATGATACTCTACTACCAATATTAAAAATTGGGGCATAAATAGATCGTCGATTTTTATATTTTTTGTGTTTACCAAATTTTCCACCCAGTTAATGGGCACTTTTAAAGCAATTAGAAGATTCTGAAAATGTGTATCGTAATATTTCTTCAAGATCTATCCAAAAAGGATTTTATGAATTTTAAAGGAAAATAAATCAGTAATAGAATTTCAATATTTCTCCAAAAAAAATTCTCTGCAAATGAACAGATGGACGACAAATGCAATTATTAGTTATTCTCTTTTTAAACTAGATAAAAATGTCTTGTCAACATAAAACCAATAATGCTCATTAAACTCTATTCTTTGAGTTTCTTTCATTTTCTTTGTCTCGATTCAGCAACTGACCTCTTTTCATTTTACCTCTAAATTTCATTTCTTTTCTACAAAGGGTCGAAATAATCAGAATATAAGGATTCCGAGGGTTAGAATTGGCAACACATAATCAGGGCAAAATAATTCCTTTTTTTAGAATTGGTAGAAAGTAATCAGGACAAAAGGATTCCGTGGTTTAGAATTTGTAATATGCAATCAGGAGACAAGGATTCCTAGAGTTAGACTTGGTAAGAAATATAATAGCACGGATGACCTAGAGCAGAGAGACTTCACCAGTCCCCCATTTATCGAAATGATACCCTTTAATAACATATTTTTACTTTGCTGTAACATTTTCTTGGGTGTCCATTATTTCAAACATAAAATATTTGAAATCTAAATGATGAACCAGACTAACTAATTCCAATTTTGATAACTGCCTAAGAACAGAAAACTCGAGTTACGTGCCATTTCATAATAAGCTGGAAGAAGACTTGAAATGTCAAATGTGTTGGTGAAATTGGGTAAATTTCGTTTTTCCTATGGGGTTAGATTTCGGTTGGTTGGTTGTTTGGGGTTTATTGGCGCAACAGCAACTAAGGCTATATTGCGCCAAACAAACGATAAAAAAGGGATAAAAGTCTCAGAACCCACAACCACAGTTAAAAAGAACACAAAGGAAACGGCACAAAAACGATAAGTAAAAAAGAGTAAAAAGAAACAACAAGAGTAGAAGTTAACAATAAAAATGGGTGTATATGACCTATTTAAAATCACAAACAAGGGTAAAAATTAGAAAATATAGTAAAAATCCGAGACGTGTAAAATAACCAGTAAAACGTAAAAAGTCAAAAACAGGAGTTAAAAACGATTCATCAGATAAAAGATGGCCGAGTGTAAGAGGCTCAGACATAAAATTGTGGAAAGTAAAATACAATTTACGTTCAAGGTTAAAAACTGGACACTGAATTAAAATATGTTTAACATTTAAAACGGTGTCACAAAACTCGCACTTAGGTATTGTGTCCGCCTTAAGAAGAAAAGAGTGGGTTAAAAACGAGTGACCAAGCGGAGCCGAGCAAGGACAGCTTCCTCCTTACGATTCCTGCGAAAACAAGACTGCCACGGTTTGACAATGGGCTTGATCTCGAAGAGCTTGTTAGCAACCAGTTCAGACCAAGATCTCTGTCACTGTGCCCGGAGCTCGATGGTAAAACGCTGCCGAAAATCCACATATGGAACCGGCAACGGAGAGTCGGACAGGGGCGTGGCTGACCTGGCAGCAGAATCTGCCAAATCATTGCCCCTGATTCCGACATGACCGGGCACCCAACAGAAGAGAATCGTGGTGGTGGCTGCCAGACGATGGAGCTGCTGGCGGATCTTGGAGAGAACTGGGTGAGGCCGATGCCTCACCGAGATCAAAGCCTGTAGCGAGCTAAGCGAGTCGGTGTAAAGCACACACCGACGATGATGCTTAGCTGCTATATGGTCCAAGGCAATGCTGATAGCATGCAACTCAGCAGTGAAGATGGAACACTGCTGTGGGATCTGGTCTGCAATGATTACATCACAGCAGACCATGGCTGATCCCACTGAAGTGCCGGACTTCGAGCCATCTGTGAAGACAGGCAAGAAGTCCGGGTGCTCAGCACGATGGCTGGCAAAGAGTTGCCGGTACACACAGTCGGATGTAAAGGCCTTCCCCGTCCTGCACAGGGAAAAATCTCAGGAAGGGGAAACAGCGAGCTAAGGTGGAAGTGGCTCAGCTGTCGACTGTGCGATGCTATCAATACTGGTGTTGATGTCTCGCAGGTAACCTCGGAAACGCAAACCGAAAGGACTAATTGCAGTCGGCCGATTCTGGTATAACGTTTCCCACCTGGGACTGAAAACACAGTCCCAAGTGGGATGGCCTGGCAGGGATCGCAATTTTGCTGCATACTGCAGGGACAACTGCTGATGGCGAATAGATAAAGATGGTTCATCGGTCTCAACGTAGAGACTCTGGACCGGTGAAGTGCGGAAGGCTCCCGTGCACACACAGAGGGCCTGATGATGGAGTGGGTCCAGCACCTTCACCACCGATTCCCGGGCGGAGTCATACACCTGGGATCCGTAGTCCAGTTTCGACCGGACAAGTGCACGGTACAGGCGGAGCAAAGAACATCAGTCCGCCCCCCCAAGAGAGGGAGGAGAGGACCTTGATGATGTTCAATGCTCGCGTGCACTTGAACCTGAGATGTCGAATATGAGGTAAAAAGGTCAATTTCCTGTCGAAGATGAGACCGAGAAACTTGGTCTCCGCCACAACTGGAATGATGTTACCCCCGAGCCGCAGCTCGGGGTCCAGATGAAGATTACGCTTGCGGCAAAAGTGCACACAAGCGGTCTTCTGTGGGGAGAACCAGAACCCATTGGCCGTCGCCCAAACTGAGAGATTGTTCAGGGCAGTTTGCAATTGTCGTTCAATGACCCTCGTGCTGGAAGATGAGCAAAAGATGCTAAAGTCATCAACATAGAGGGCATTGCCTACAATCGGAGGAAGTTGCCGTGTAATGGAATTTATCTTGACAGCAAAAAGCATAACACTCAGGACGCAGCCTTGAGGCACCCCCTGGTCTTCGGGGAAAGGCCGCGACAGAGTGTTGCCGACACGAACTCGAAAAATACGAGATAATAAAAAGTTTGCGATGAAGATCGGCATGTGACCTCGCAAGCTGAAGCTGTGAAGGTCACGAAGAATGCCGTGTCGTACGCTTTTTCGATGTCGAAGAAAATGGACACCAGGTGCTCTCGACGTAAAAACGAATTCCTGATCGCCGATTCGAGGCGGATCAGGTGGTCTAAAGTAGACCGGTGCCTGCGAAAGCCACACTGGGTGTTGGAAAGAAGGCCGTGATGTTCCAAATACCAGGCCAGCCTGGTATTTAGCATCCTTTCCAACACCTTGCAGAGGCAGCTCGTCAACGCAATTGGACGATAATTGGAAGGAATCTTGGGATTTTGCCTGGCTTAGGGAAGGCCAAGACGATGGCCTCCCGCCAGGAGTCCAGAAACTGTTCCTCGATGAAAATACGATTGAATAGTCGGAGCAGTCGATCCTTACTCGATGGTGAGAGATGTTGGAGCATGGCATAATGGAAATTGTCTGGCCCCACAGTAGATGCACGAGAAGTGTGCAGAGCAAGGCGAAGCTCCTCCGCTGTGAATGGCCTGTTGTAAGACTCCAGGCCATTCGAATGGAAGGACAGCGGAGAGCATTCCGCCCTGCCCTTCTGGGCCAGAATCTCGGGGGTGTAAGAGGTAGATGAGGAGATGGAGGAGAATGACTCCCCCAGAGTGTCGGCAATTGCTTTGGGATCAGCAATTGCCTGTCCATTGTGCTCCAGGATCGATAATGAGTGGGACGTGTACTTCCCACCCATCTTCCGGACCTTATCCCATACGACCTTAGAACTGGTCGTGCGGGTGATAGAAGATGTATAATTCATCCAAGATTCCTTCTGGTTCTGGCGCCGGACGAAACGAGCTTTCGCCCTGGCGTGTTTGAATGCTTCAAGGTTGGGGGACGTCGGATATCTCCGAAACACCCCCCAAGCCTTGTTCTGAGCCTTACGAGCTGCGGTGCAGTCGGGATTCCACCACGGTTTTGGGAACCGCGGAAACCGAGTCGAGGTCTGAGGAATAGTAGAGGCAGCTGCATGGACGATGCAGTCCGTCAACTCCGCCACTGCAACATTGATGGGCTCCTGGCGAGACGACAATGGCGAGAACGAGAGAAAATTGCCGGATAGTGGGATTGTTGGCTGTCTGTAAGAATGTCTCCTGAAGGCACACGCAGAGGGGTTGGTGTGCCCTCAGGAGGACCTTGATGTCGTCAATATTCCTCTGGAATCCACGACAATTCCATTGAAGGAGTGTGGCCATCTCAGGTCTTAGAAGAATTGGCGGACGACTTGCGATTTATTTTAACCGTCGCCAGCGACGGTTTTGGAAAATTAGGGCAGTCGGTGTCCATGTCCTCGGAGTCGTCCGAGCAACATGGATCAGAGACCGCCGAACGAGGAGGTAAAATTTTCTTTTTGGGCCCCGGCGGGGGCCCCTTGAATTTTGTAGGTCTTGCTGTCTGTGGGCGGGGTGGAGGGGGCCTTCCGGAGGTGGATGTGGAAGGTATAGACACAGGAATATAAACCGGTGTCGATGTCGAGGTTGACACCGACGTCGGCTTCGCCTGCGCCAAGAGGTACTTGGCAGCAGGCGAGAAAGATTCAGCTGGTGGAACGCTGATGTCGGTCTGCACCGCCATGGAAGCCATCTTAACGATGGGCTTTCCGACAACCGCACTGGCATAGGAGACCTTGCCAGGTGGGGCAGGCGGTGCAGCGAGCTTTCTCGCCTCTGGATAGCTGATGTTATGAAGGGTCTTGAGGCGCTGTACCTCTTTTTCCTCCAGCCACTTCGGACAGTCGCGGGAGTACACCGGATGTTCACCATGGCAGTTTACACAGCATGCCTTTTCCGCTGTGCAGTCAGGTTCAAGATGATCCTGACTGCCACAACGAGCACAGGTGGGCTTGCCCCGGCATGCAGTGCGGGCATGGCCAAACCTCTGGAATTGAAAACAACGCAGAGGGTTGGGGATAAATGGCCGCACCTCGCACTTCAAGTATCCTACCTTGATGGAGGTAGGCAGGTGTGGTGTATTGAAAGTTAGAATGATGACCCGGCTGGGCTCTAACTTTCCATTACGGCGTGGTGAAACCCGGTGGACTGCGATCACCCCCTGGGCTGAAAGCTCGGAGAGGATTTCCTCCTCAGAAACCTTGAGGCCCCATTCGGAGATCACGCCCCGGGAGGAATTGAGCGTCTTGTGTGGAGTGACTTCGACAGCCACTCCACCAATCGCTGTAACCTTTAATAGAAGCTCCGAATGCTTGGAGCACGCAGTCTCCACCTGCAAGTCACCAGATCTTAGGCGCTTGACAGATTTCGGCTCTCCCGCAAGATCTTGAATACCCTGGTTTATAAAAAAAGGGGACGTCTCCAAGAACCTGATCACCCGTAGAGTGGATGATCAGGAACGTCGGAGACGGAGACACACACGAAGATGAAGGCAAAGACAAAGAAGTTGGGGGTTCATGGCGAGCCCTCTTCTCGGCATTGATCGGAGAATTATGAGTTGTAGAACTCATGTTTGGTTTAAAAGGATTCAGTGCCCGTTGTCCCCACCCACCATGGAGTCCAACAAGGGGACGCCCAGTTGTGCGCCAGGGCTGCCCGGGCACCATACCCACACAGCCAGTGAACCAAGCCCTCACTACAAAACAAAAAGGAAAAGGAAAAGAGAAATGGTGGGAAACTCGGAGTTCCCACAAAAGAAAAGAAGCAACAAAGGAATAAAGGGTGAGGCAAGAGCTGGCCTCACAAAGGAAAGAAAACTACAAAATTAGTAAATGTGTGGGGAAACTCGCAAACCGTTGTCCGGACGGTGGACAAGGTTACTCACCAATCTGCATAGTTGACCCTAGCAGGACCAGCCCATCAGCCGATTGATCCTGAGGGGGCCGCCCCAGGACCTCCCGTTTACCTGAAGCAGAGGCCAAACCAGTGTATAGCAGCGGCCCCGGAAGTCGCTGCCCAGCCCCGCGACAGACAGGCTTCCCAATGACAAAACGGCCAAAGGGGACCCCACCAGTCATGAGCTGGGAAGAGAGCTCAGCAACTACCAGGATCCTCCTTTCCCGGGACACGGGTCTCCGCGCACAGGAAACACGCGGGCGAGCGTTTAGGACCCTGCGAAGGTAACCAAGCCAGGGGAACCTTCACAGGGTGGTCCCCCTCACCGCATACAGGCGCTCACACCGAGGGGGTTAGATTTCGGAGAAGAAATGTTCCAGTTTCAATAAATTGAAATATGAGCCATAAATAAATTACCCCTGTTTCAACTTTCTGAAACCATTAGATATTTACTGAAATGTCCCGGTTTTTATCAATTGAATTCTGGAAAATCGGGTGTCCTCTTTACAAATACTGGTACATATATACTTTTCTTGCTTTATGCGCCAGTAGTTACGAGACTCTCTGGTACTCCCTACAGAGAGTGCTTTATCTTATGACGTCACACTTCCGGTTACGTCATTGCCGGCCACGCCATTTATGAACTCCCACTACTATACACTTATAAATATTCCTAACCGACCATACCACTTATTAATATTCATAACCGACCGTACCACTTATTAATAATCATAATGTACTTAATAATAAAATTTTATTCATGATATTAATATGAAAACATTATCAAAAGTGCTGCCCTTTTATTAAAACCACGAAATATTTCAAACACTTATCAAAAGTGCCGTCCCCTTTACTAAAACTCCCTTTTTAATTAAAATTCTTACCAAAAGCCGTCCTTATTAAAAAAAAAAAACTTCATTAATATGCGCCTCTCCTTTTATTAAAACACATATCAAAAGTGTCGCACCTATTTTATTTAAAAAAAAAAAACAGTACTTTACCAGAACTTCCAACTCCTCACTCCTTGACTTCGGACCCTTCTCGATTATATGTCCAGAAACGGCCAACTTCGGTGATGTCATCGACCGTATTGTCCCATCACCTCCTTTTGTTTCCGTATTGACAGGACATGTTACAGGGCAATATGGAAAATCTTCATCCCCCATATGAAAAGTTCCATCCCTTTGGCAGCAGTCTTCGATGACCAACTTATAAACTCGTTATTCATTAAAAAGTCCCCCCAATCCCCCTTTACTAAAAATCTTTTATTAATTGAAACTCTTATCAAAAGTTCCACCCCCTCACCCCCAGGGCGGACATCGGGGATGCCCAACCCTTCTCGAAATTTCCACTGACCGTCATCTTGGATGATGTCACTAACCATGCTGGCGATCCCCTTTATTTCAAGCCAACATATCAGACATGATGTGTTACATGTTTTGGAAACCTTCCTTATCAAAAGTTCCACCCTCCATCACTCCCTTGACCACCATTTCCGACCCATCCCGAAATTTCTCAAAGTCCAGAGACGTCGGACGATGTCACCCGTTGGCAATAACTTTTCTTGCCAAACCCGCTTTGTTAACTTCCACTTAAATCCCCTTTTGTTTCAAACCATCACATCAGATATGGGTAGTTACGGCATGTTTTGGAAATGCACTTCGTCCTTTTATCAAAATACTTATTTACATCCCTTTATGACAACATATATTTTTTAAATGCATCATCGGAAGAACACAACCCATTTTGAAATTTCTACTGGCCCTCCCAAATCTCCGAATGGCATGCCCCTCTTATTAAAATTAGTTTCCATCTTGTTGCAGGGTGACGCCATCAGATATTTGTGCTCAGACATGTTCTGCACCACACATTCCACGTTCACCACACGTTCTTGCCAAACCCGCATTGTTAACTTCCACTTAAATCCCCTTTTGTTTCAAACCATCACATCAGATATGGGTAGTTACGGCATGTTTTGGAAATGCACTTCGTCCTTTTATCAAAATACTTATTTACATCCCTTTATGACAACATATATTTTTTAAATGCATCATCGGAAGAACAGAACCCATTTTGAAATTTCTACTGGCCCTCCCAAATCTCCGAATGGCATGCCCCTCTTATTAAAATTAGTTTCCATCTTGTTGCAGGGTGACGCCATCAGATATTTGTGCTCAGACATGTTCTGCACCACACATTCCACGTCACCCTACAGCGTCGTGACTTGTTTTGAAACGATGAAGTGAAAAAAAAAAATCCGTTAAATTTTCATTTCTTTCGTGTCGCTATTCATTACACTCCACTTATTTTCATTTTAATGCAAAGCCATTTTAAAGACCTCACCACACGAATCAGAAAAATAATCCTTAAACTTCCCTCCCAATTTAATAACTTAATTTCTTTTTTTAATACCATAACATTTCAAAGACATCGTGATTGCAACAGCACAAAAATCACAGATGAAGCTCACCTTCTTATTTCAATAGTTTATCACTAAACCGTTTCAAAAACATCGTGACTGCATAAGCACAGTTAAAACTCACTTTTTCATTCCTTATTATAAATTCCAGTATATCCGTTACTGATTTGGTCTCAATTTTAAAATTGTTTTTTCAATACTAATACTTATTGTCGCTGTAACACCAATTCCGCACATGATTCACTTATACAAAATATTATTCTTTCCTATGAGGTAACGCCACTCAGTAACAATCGATAGCAAAATATTACTTCTCCCTCGGAAGAAAAAAACCGCTAATAACTTAAAATTATTTGAAAGGAAGAAATCATTGCAAAAAATCTGCAATTATAAACACCCTTAACATCTAAAGAAAGCGTTCTTTCCTCCGTTTAGTGGCGAAAGTGTGATCACAAGAACAAATGTCTCGTCACACTGATGAAATTTTATTTCATGTTCCGACCCGTCGTTAGTACGCGTATATGCGTGTTCATTACGTTTGTTTACAAGGACAGGTATTTAGTTCTCTTTCATTGGTTAAAAAACATTCTGTAAAGAGTTTTTGCACACGGTTGAATTTTATAAAAACGCCTCTTCGTGTAAAAATAATTTAGTAATGCTAGAAGTAGAAAACAATTCATATGTTGTGGGTACAGTCGCTCAAAAAAATATCCGAACAATATGGTTGATTACGGAATTTGGAAAAAATATCTGGTAACGTTTTTCAAGAATTAGTGATCTGGCAACCTTCGTGTACTGTACACGAAGGTTGCCAGATCACTAATTTCTAACTTGTCTATTAGTGTACACGAAGGTTGCCAGATCACTAATTAAGTGTACACTACACGAAGGTTGCCAGATCACTAATTTCTAAACAAAGTTGCCAGATATTTTTTCTGAATTCTGTAATCAACCATAGTGTTCGGATATTTTTTGAGCGACTGTACTCTTGCATTTGCATTTGCGTTGCGTCTCAAAAACTTAAAAGGTCTATCTTTAATTCTAAATCCAAGCACAACCTAAACTTTATATTATGTTAATGAAGGAGGGGAGGGAATATTAGTTTTTAACAAATACTATGAAAAACACTCATAAAATGTTCAGGATTCAAATCAATCATAAAAATTATAATGCATTTAATAAATCGTTTACCTCACTTGATCGATACACTGAAAACCCTCTGAACTTATTCAGCTAATCTGCCGAAATTTTATTTGCAACAGGCCTGATAGTCAAAATTTAGCAAATATTGTCCTTCTGTATTCAAGGAGTATCGATTATATCAGTATATCTGTGGAACAAGTTACATCAGAAAGCTTCTTCAATATGATATCTGTAACAAAAACAGCGCCTCACTAAGAATTTCAGAAATATTTTTTAACTCCACACCTGAAGTAATAAGCTTTGGATACTTATTACTGTTCCTGGTCAGTCAAACAACGCTGAAAACGAACGTGGGGAATTCACACTTGTGCAGAAAAGCGATACTGTAAGAGAAATGACGACACTGGTTTATCTTTCATGAAACAGGCATGTACTGGATTAAAGCTCGCGGACTGAAGATTTCTTCTTCTTACCCTATTATCGCAAACGATTGAATCAGTGAAGGATTTCAGCATCCACATGTCGGACGTGAAACGGGCCAACAATGTCACAGGCCGGTGAATTTTGCGCTTAATTTTCAAAGTCGTTCCAATAGTGCCTTTCGATAGCTCGCACTGCTAAAGGACGGAGTCGTTTGCTCTGACATATATGTTGTGATCGGACCTCAGTAAAAGAATTCCGCACTTATGGATAGGTGACAAAAAAAATGTACACAGAGCATACATTGGATATAAGTGACATCAGACCAAAAAATCTTTGCAAACTGAACCAAGGCGCCAATCGGAGTGCAATATCATATGTCAAGAAATTCTCTTCTTAAATAATAGGAAAATACCCTCCACGTACATTCTCGCTTCACAAATTTAAAATATCCCTCTATTAAAAACCTCTTTAACTGAAAATACTACTATTCTTCTCATTTAATCCGAAGAAATGGTACAGATGAACACGCGAACAGGAAGGGCCGTTGAAGAGCTGACTTGCAGCGAGAAAGTGTGAAGTGACGAATGCACGGCTCAAAGGCCACGGACAACTTACGTGCTGACCAGCGGAATAGGTCCTTCGATGTTAAATCAGATTAAAAGTAGCGTTTCTTAATGCCTTAGTTATGGGAAATGCTGTCCATTTTGCTCGGGGTAGTAGCTCGGTGCATTTTATCTTCCTCAAGAATCCATATTATGACATCTTCGGTGGGGATCTTTTCAACTTAAGGAGCGGTCAGCTAATTTCAAAATGTTCTCTTATACTGTACATCGCAATTAAAACGTGTGTAACAGTTACTGTGAAAATATGGGTTTACTCCACCAGAATAGGAAATAAAGGTACATTAGAAAGATGAAAAACAAAATCACTTTTAGAAGGAACGCAGACAGAAACTTTTACAGTTGTACATCAGAGAAAGAATTAATTTAACATGATAAGAAATGTGTGTATTTTGCATGTTTTACAAAACGTTGCCGATGGAACAAAAATATTCAGTGTAAAAAATGGAAAATCAAGCAAAAAAAGTATAGTTTAATATGAAATATAATAATAGAATGTGTAAAAGTTGCAATCCCGGTGTCATAGGATGTTGAAATAATGCGAAAAGAAATCTGCAGCAACATAACAAATGATGTGGGAATTAACATTTAAGTGATGATAGCTTGAACATGCACCAATAACCACGGATTTTCAAATGACATTCAGGGGTGTATCATTACCATTACTTAAGTTTCTGCTTTTATTTTCCAAAACCAATAACATTTCAACAGCAATAACATACGGATTCTGCGGGACAGTCTCTTTCCGGTGGTCACTTCACTGCGAAAATGGCGCAGAGAACGATCTTTCACACAGTAGCGACATGACCATGCATTTTGCTAAAAAGAAAACCTGGTCAATGAACGGCGCATTTTTCATAGACAGAGTGCAATTAAGATTTGAACTAAAATGTCATTAATTGTATAAAATAGGTGTGTGTGTGTGTGAAATATTTTCATGTATTAGCATGTCAAGTATAAATGTATGTGCAAAAACGGTAGATTTGCGCAAAGGATATTTGTATTTTCACAAGTATTCCCACTTTCATACTCTTTTCAGGGTTTCGTGTGTATTTCTACAGTTATTTTCTCTGCAACCACACACTTTTTAATACACTAGAGCGAATGTAAATCTACCTTTGGAGAAGCAAGTAAGTAAACTGTGCTTGTATAAAGGTATATGTATTCCCGTACGTGTTTCAGTACGGAAGTAAATCTAACGTGCACATTACTTGCTTAAGTAAGAATCGGTTTAGTTCTTTTTCATGCACATGCGGAATTCTTCGAACAAGTGTGCAAGTACACTCAGTTTATATAAATGTGAAAATGGTTGCTTTTCCTGCATGAACTCGTTTTTCGATCATGATATGTATTCATACATATGTTTCAGTACGCGAATAAATCTAACATGGACATTTCATGTTTAAGTAGGAGTGGGTTTAGTTATTTTTTCCGCACGAGTATGTATATTTCGGTAATTTATAAATGCGAAAGTGGTCATATTTCATGTAAGGACACGTTTTTTGATAGCGATATGTATTCATATGTGTTTTATTACGCGAGTAAATCATTCATGTATATTTCATGTTCAAGTAAGAAAGATTTAGTTATTTTTATCGCATGAGAATATATGTTTGTTAAGTTCGAAACTCTTTTCTCGGGTTATTACAAGTATGTGCAAGTGCGAAGTACAATAGTAACAATATTTTAACCGCAAGTATTCATTTTTTAAGAATTAGGGCGTGAATCGGAAAATTTCGTTTCCTGCAACAACGTTCATTCCGAGTTCAGCAAATGCAATAGCAAATCAGCAATGCTATTTTTCCGGCAAACATTCACTTTTTATGTAAACATGTGAATTTTACATGTGCTTTTTCAATTGTGTGTGTGAACAAAGAATTTTCCTTTTCTGCAGAAAGGCGAATTATTAATATTATTTCTTACCTCTCTAGAAGGATTAATTACACATGTTCCCTTCCAACATGAGCGTAAGTGAAGTACGTTAATTATGGTGGGAAGCAAATATACACTTTTTACATATGCATGGGAAAATCGCCTGTTCCTTTCTCTCTTGTAAGTGAATCAAGTTTTCATATATGAAATCTACACACTGTGTATATCAAGTATAATATTTCATTTGTATGTGTGAGCCAATTTGTATAATTTTAATGCAAACGCTTGGACGCGCGAGACCTATATGTTTTTGGGAGTGTTCGAACCTGCATATATGAAATTAGATTTTCCACGAATTTCGAAGAAACAAAAGCATTTTTTGTTTTTGTAAGGTGGTTATTGCTAAATATTTCACCACTGATCTGAACTTGAATACTCATATTTCGGTAGGTGTATGGATTTTTCTTCAGAGTTTTCTTCAACGAGTTTGAATGTTTTTGAGTATGACTGTCTATTACGTTACGTCTTACATTACGTTTTCTGTCAGATGTCCCATAACTAACGAAACGTGTGGTTTTGTTAATATAGAAAATGACATGAGAGCGGTTAGGTTTAAGAATCTGCAAAAAAACATTATGGAGCTTTGTTCAGCGTACGAAATACGATAGAAACCAGTGACAGCACGAATGTTTTCAAACTCGGAAAAACTCAAAATTCTGTACAGGGCACAAAATGCGTTAAGAACCCGTCGGAGGGGGGGGGGGGGGTTAATGTGAGCAATGACCTGAAACAGGCGAAACCCAGTTGTTTCGCACCAAGGGATTGAACTGATGATAAAATATGTAATAATCTGAAAAGGGAAATTAAGTTGTATCCAAAAGAGGACTGAGCGTTCCTTTTGTGTCACAAGGATTTTGTACTTTTTCATGGATATTACGTTTTGGATGGTTGCAGGGAAAATAACTGCAGAAATACACACTGGACCCTGAAAAGAGTATGATATTGGGAATATTTGCTCAAAAATATAGATTCTTTGTGCAAATCTACCGTTTTAACACAGGTTTAAACTTTACATTCATGAAAATATTCCACCACTCCTAATTTATACAATTCATGACTTTTCAGTTCAAATCTTAATTGCACTCTGTCTATGAAAAATGCGCCGTTCATTGACCAGGTTTTCTTTTTAGCAAAATGCATGGTCATGTCGCTACTGTGTGAAAGATCGTTCTCTGCGCCATTTTCGCAGTGAAGTGACCACCGGAAAGAGACTGTCCCGCAGAATCCGTATGTTATTGCTGTTGAAATGTTATTGGTTTTGGAAAATAAAAGAAGCAGAAACTTAAGTAATGGTAATGATACACCCCTGAATGTCATTTGAAAATCCGTGGTTATTGGTGCATGTTCAAGCTATCATCACTTAAATGTTAATTCCCACATCATTTGTTATGTTGCTGCAGATTTCTTTTCGCATTATTTCAACATCCTATGACACCGGGATTGCAACTTTTACACATTCTATTATTATATTTCATATTAAACTATACTTTTTTTGCTTGATTTTCCATTTTTTACACTGAATATTTTTGTTCCATCGGCAACGTTTTGTAAAACATGCAAAATACACACATTTCTTATCATGTTAAATTAATTCTTTCTCTGATGTACAACTGTAAAAGTTTCTGTCTGCGTTCCTTCTAAAAGTGATTTTGTTTTTCATCTTTCTAATGTACCTTTATTTCCTATTCTGGTGGAGTAAACCCATATTTTCACAGTAACTGTTACACACGTTTTAATTGCGATGCACAGTATAAGAGAACATTTTGAAATTAGCTGACCGCTCGTTAAGCTGAAAAGATCCTCACCGAAGATGTCATAATATGTAACCTCCGTTAACTTAGCCCTGCAAAGTAGATGGGAGCAGCCTTTCGTCATGATTGATAGCGAAAAATTATTTCGCTTTGCCGTTAGGGTTTAAAAGATTCTTGAAGAAGATAAAATGCACCGAGCTACTACCCCGAGGAAAACGGACAGCACTTCCCATAACTAAGGCATTAAGAAACGCTACTTTTAATCTGATTTAACATCGAAGGACCTATTCCGCTGATCAGCACGTAAGTTGTCCGTGGCCTTTGAGCCGTGCATTCGTCACTTCACACTTTCTCGCTGCAAGTCAGCTCTTCAACGGCCCTTCCTGTTCGCGTGTTCATCTGTACCATTTCTTCGGATTAAATGAGAAGAATAGTAGTATTTTCAGTTAAATAAAATAAATAAATACCCCCTCAAGCAGCTGCTTGCCACAGGTCTGACAGGAGCCTGCCAGTTTATATGCCATAGTAGAAGGTCTGAGAGGATGGCAGGACCTCAGCAGAAAAAAAGAGGTTTTTAATAGAGGGATATTTTAAATTTGAGAAGCGAGAATGTACGTGGAGGGTATTTTCCTATTATTTAAGAAGAGCATTTCTTGACATGATATTGCACTCCGATTGGCGCCTTGGTTCAGTTTGCAAAGATTTTTTGGTCTGATGTCACTTATATCCAATGTATGCTCTGTGTACATTTTTTGTCACCTATCCATAAGTGCGGAATTCTTTTACTGAGGTCCGATCACAACATCTATGTCAGAGCAAACGACTCCGTCCCTCAGCAGTGCGAGCCATCGACAGGCACTATTGGAACGACTTTGAAAATTAAGCGCAAAATTCACCGGCCTGTGACGTAGTTGGCCCGTTTCACGTCCGACATGTGGATGCTGAAATCCTTCGTTGAGCAACCATTTGAGATATGGTAAGAAGAAAAAAATTCATCAACACCTAACAAATGACGTGGGCATTAACATTCATGGTGCTATTATTAGTGTGTGGAATATTTTCATGAATTGGCATGTAATTTGTGCACTGTATTTTGCAATTTTTACATTGAATGAATCCGCAAATTAATCAAGTACATGCCTTTTTCATGAAAGGTATCTCAGTGTCGTTATTTCTCTTTCAGTATCGCTTTTCTGCACAAGTGTGAATTCCCCACGTTAGTTTTCAGCGTCGTTGACTGACCAGGAACGTTAATAAGAATCCAAAGCTTATTACTTCAGTTTTGGTGTTTTGAAAAATATTTCTGAAATTTTTAGGGGGGAGCTGTTTTCTCTTACTAATATCGAATGAAGAAGCTTTCTGACGTAACTTATTCCACAGATACACTAATATAATCGATACTGCTTGAATGCATAAGGATAGTATTTTATAAATTTTGACTCGGGCCTGTTATAAGTAAAATTTCTACGGAGTATCTTAGAGGGTTATCATAATATCTAGTGAGGTAAACGATTTATTAAGTGCATTCCAATTTTTATGGTCGATTTGAATCCTGAATACCTTCGGAGTGTTTTTTATAGTATTTGTGAAAAACTAATATCCCCTCCCCTCCTTCATTAACATACTGTTAAGTTCATGTTGTTCTTCGATGTAGAATTAAGGATAGACGTTTTAAAGTTTTTGAGACGCAACACAAGCGAAAATGCAAGAGTACCCAAAACATATGAATTGTTTTCTACTTTTAGCATTGCCAAATTATTTTTACACGAAGAGGCGTTTTCATGAAACTCAACCGTGTACAAAAACTCTTTACAGAATTTTTTTTATCCAATGAAAGACAACTTAATATCTGTGCTTGTAAACAAACGTAACGAACACGCATATACGCTTACTAACGACGGGTCATTGGTCTTGTGATCACATGTTCGCCACTAAACGGAGGAAAGGACAATTTTTTAAATGTTATGGGTGTTTATAATTGCAGATATTTTAAAATTATTTGGAAGTAAGGAATTATTTTAAGTTATTAGCGGATTTTTTCTTCCGAGGGAGAAATAATATTTTGCTATCGATTGTTACTAAGTGGCGTTACCTCATAGGAAAGAATAATATTTTGTATAAGTGAATCATGTGCGGAATTGGTGTTACAGCGACAATAAGTATTAGTATTGAAAAAACAATTTTAAAATTGAGACCAAATCAGTAACGGATATACTGGAATTTAAAATAAGGAATGAAAAAGTGAGTTTTAACTGTGCTTATGCAGTCACGATGTTTTTGAAACGGTGTAGTGATAAACTATTGAAATAAGAAGGTGAGCTTCATCTGTGATTTTTGTGCTGTTGCAATCACGATGTCTTTGAAATGTTATGGTATTAAAAAAAGAAATTAAGTTAATAAATTGGGAGGGAAGTTTAAGAATTATTTTTCTGATTCGTGTGGTTAGGTCTTTAAAATGGGTTTGTATTAATATGAAAATAAGTGGAGTGTAATGAATAGCGACACGAAAGAAATGAAAATTTGACGGATTTTTTTTTCACTTCATCCTTTCAAAACAAGTCACCACGCTGTCGGGTGACGTGGAATGTGTGGTGCAGAACATGTCTGAGCACAAATATCTGATGGCGTCACCCTGCAACAAGATGGAAACTAATTTTAATAAGAAGGGCATGACATTCGGAGATTTGGGGGCGCCAATTGAAATTCCAAGATGGGTTGTGTTGTTCCGATATGTTGTATTTAAAAAATATATGTTATGTCATAAAGGGATGTAAATAAGAGTTTTGATAAGAGGACAGTGTATTTCCAAAACATGCCGTAGCCCACCATATCTGATGTGATAGTTTGAAACAAAAGGGGATTTAAGTGGGAGTTGCCAATGCGGGTTTGGCAAGAAAAGTTGCTGCCAACGGGTGACATCGTCCGACGTCTCTGGGCTTGGAGAAATTTCGGGATGGGTCGGAAATGGTGGTCAAGGGAGTGAGGGAGGGTGGAACTTTTGATAAGGAAGAAGGTTTCCAAAACATGTTGTAACACCTCATGTCTGATGTGTTGGCCTGAAATAAAGGGGGTCGCCAGCGTGGTTAGTGACGTCATCCAAGATGACGGTCGGTGGAAATTTCGAGAAGGGTTGGGCATCCCCGATGTCCGCCCTGGGGGTGAGGGGGGTGGAACCTTTGATAAGAGTGAATTAATAAATGATTTTTAGTAAAGGGGATTGGAGGGACTTTTTAACGAATAACTAGTTTATACGTTGGTCATCGAAGACTGCTGCCAAAGGGATGGAACTTTTCATATGGGGGATGAAGAGTTTCCAAATTGCGCTGTAACACGTCCTGTCAATACGGAAACGAAAGGAGGTGATGGGGGATCGACAATGTGTTTGATGACATCACCCAACATGACCGTTTCTTAACTGTCCAAAGTCAGGAGTGAGGGGGGAATTTTGAAAAAGTTTTTTTTTAAATAAAGTGGGGCGGCACTTTTGACATGTGTTTTAATAAAGTGGGCCGCATATTAATAAGGTTTTTTTAATTGGTAAGAATTTTAATTAATAAGGGTGTTTTAATAATGGGGGCAGCACTTTTTATAAATGTTTGAATTATTCCGTGGTTTTAATAAATGGGAGGTGGCACTTTTGATCAGTGTTTTAATAAATGGTTTTTAATTAATATTTATTAATAAGGATATTAATTAGTGAGTTATGGATATGAAGAAGTGGGCACGATCGGTTATGAATATTAATAAGGGGGATAGTAGTGGTTGTGCATAAAGGGGCGTGGTCGGAAGTAACGTAACGGGAAGTGTGACATCATATGGAAGAAAACACTATCTGTGGGGAGTATCAGGCAGTCTCGTAATTGCTTGCACCGTAATTGCACTCCCCGAGATGAATAGGTTGATGACTATAACCTGGGAACTACAGATAACGTGTCTGGCGCGCTACCAACTGCGCCAAATTAGCTGTATGTATGTATGCTGAACAAAGAATTGCAAACATTATAGAAATACAAGTATATAAATATTAAGAGATTAAAGGTTTAAATTTTTAAAGAATTATTTCTTTCTACATATATTCAGATATTTTATATTTCTTGGGAACTGGTTAAAGATCTGTCATTTTATACTGCCGAAGATTTTTTACCATAATTTTTCAGATAGCATAAAATTATTAAACACAAATTATTTGCTCAAAATTTGGTTTTCCCATCATGAAAACGTTATTCCTTTTAAGTGTATAAAAAATTGCCCAAAATATATAATTTCAATATATCAAAAATATATCAATTCACATATTTAAAATTTATCTGTCTAATAAATGATGCAACAATCACAAGTATCATTTTTATAATTTTCAAATTTATAAATATAATTTACTTTGTCGGCTTAATTATATGGTTGAATGTCTTGAAAGTACCCAGAGAGTGAAATATCATCCATTTGGTTTGATAGTTATTTTTGCACATTAAATTAGGATTCAGCCACTCATCAATTAGTTACTGTTATCCTGCGATTCTCTTACAACCGCATCCAATATGAATCAGACATTGTAATTTGAAAATACGCGCTGTTAATTCCAGGTCAAATCCTTGTCCATTAGGCCACTTGAGGTAATGCCCCAATTATAATAATAAATTGTAATAATAAACGAATAATAAACGAAATATAAACGAATAATAAACGAATTTATAATTTATCATATCTAAATCAACCGAGTATCATTTTTATATCCGTTTCGTAATCATTTGTTGTGTTATGTAGACAATCACAGCACTTCGTAAATCAATGCTATGTCGTCCGTTTTTAGTTTATTCAATACGAATTTATCCATTACGGCCACAGTCCGGAATCTTATTATCTCTCGTACGACAGCAATGAACTGCAGCAGGTAGGTCTCCATTTTAGAGTGGCTCATCACACTTTATTCGCTGATTTCTGTTGTTCAGACTGGCCCGTTACATTTACTACATTGGGCGATTCAACCAATGCAACAAATAGTCCAAGTTCTTAGCAAAATCTTCATTTTATTGTGCCAACCTCAACTAGCAACTGCATTCCTGGCAAGACATGCTTCCTGGCAATCACTTGCATATATCTATTGGTATTTTAGAATGGTCTGGAACTGGGTTACCAACATTTTATTTTGTGAGAGGGAAAATGTGAGAGGGAAAAACAATCGACACCACAAAGTTTCCTTTTCTGTTCAGCAGCCCTCAATATGCAGCGCCAATCCATGTGATTTGCAATTTTAGTCCATACTCGGCTCAGCATATCCAGTGCAGCAGAGGTGGCCCCGTTGGTAGCGCGCCAGGCTCGTTATGTAAATTTTCAAGGTTCGAATCCCAGCTTGGCGACAGTTGATATTCATTTCCGCAAAATTCTCGGTCTTATCCATGGTCAGTAGGGTCACCTATGGGCTAGCAAAGTCCTCTGTACTTCGATTGCATTAAGCCGGGGGACCGTGTGCGGTAGAGTAGAGTAAAAACCTGTCCACGTCGAAGAACACGCTGAATTGCCTTGACGGCAGGCTGTCTCCCTACAGCTGCCCAATTGGTCTCCCTCATCATTTTTTGAGCCTTCGTAATACTTGTGATCTAGCTATTTAGCTCAATGTGTCCAAAAAAGTGCCGCTCAGAGGTAAAACAACCCAAGTGCAGCGATTCATTCTTTAAAATGCTTTGATTACAAATTTTTCGGAACAAAGGATTTTTTTTTAAAAGATTCTACTTCACATGCGTTTTACTATCCCGTTACTCCTTGTACACCTGGGGGCGGGGGTGGGGGTGGCTCAGTCGGTAGCGCGCCAGGCTCGTAATCTGTAGTTCCCAGGTTCGAGTCCTAGCTGGGTCAGCGTTGAGATTTATCTCCGCAAAATTCCCCGCCCTGCCCACGGTCAGTAGGGGACACCGATGGGCTTGGAAAGGTCGCCGTCTGTCGGATGGGACGTTAAGCCATGGCCCCGTGTGCGGGAGAGCCATACCCTGTGCACGTTAAAGAACACGCTGGATGGCCTTGACGGGAGGCTACCATCTGTCTCCCAACAGCTGTTCCAGTGGGTCCCCTCCCCCAACCTTCTCTGAGCCTTCGGGGTCCTTGTGGCCTGACCATTTAGCCCACGGTGTGCAAAAAAGTGCCGCTCAGAGGTAAAACAATCGAATTCTTGTACACCTGCTGCACTGACACTCAGAACACACTTGGCTCATGGAACGCTGCTAGAGGTGGTCTGACTAAATAGTATTGTAGAGAAGTGATGATTGATGATACGCTACCATGTTTCTTCTTACCTGACGTTTTCATCCGGGCGAGTGAGTACTAATCTTTATGATGAACACTTAAATTAGATGACCTTCTAAAAGCGACGAAACCGTAAATATCTGAAGATAATATATGGAGCGTTCACGAAGAATTGATTCAAACTTTTACTACCGAAAACGCACCAGTGTCTGAAGTTTCACTTGAGCTAAAAGCATATCAAGTGAAAGTTTCAGCAATAACTCACACTGAGAAATATAGTATATTTTCTTATCCTGATTTAAACTAAATTAGATTAATTGATATCATCCTAATTTAAACGAAAATTTTCTTTTGTAGCAATATATGTCCCGTTAGATTGTTTTCAAAGGTTGGTGAAATAGTCTCGGTCACAAACGAATTAATACAAAAAAGTTTTTACCTCGCTGGTATTGGAAGTTAAGATTAATGAAATTCTATTCAATGTTTATTGAATGTAAATATTCTTGAAACGATTTTGCTTTGTCTTATTTTTACTCCGCAAAATTCCCCGCCCTTCCCACGGTCAGTAGGGGATACCGATGGGCTTGGAAAAGCCGCCGTCAGACGGATGGGACGTAAAGCCGTGGCCCCGTGTGCAGGAGAGCCATACCCTGTGCATATAAAGAACACGATGGATGGCCTTGACGGGAGACTATCATCTATCTCCCAACATCTGTCCCAGTGTGTCCCCTCTCCCAACCTTCTCTGAGGCTTCGACGTTTTTGTGACCTGGCCATTTAGCCCATTTTGTGCAAAAAAGTGCCGCTCAGAGGTCAATCTTATTTTCACCTCATACTTTAGCTGTTGATCTTTCGAAAAATCACGTACTTGACCCGAAATGTTTTTGATTCAGGAGATAATTTTTTGAGGCAATACGACAATTCATTGAATCTAGCAGAAAAAAACTGAATAGTTTCTCTTAATCGGTTACTTTTTTAAAATTTCCATTACTACCGCAAACTAACTCTACAAAATTTTGACAGCTATTGCAAGAGTTGCCCTTCAATTTCTAATATATGACGTCATTTAAACTTTTTTTTTTCTTACTGTACTATTGCTAATAATTTGAATGTTCTGTTGAGTTCTAGGAAGAAAAAATATTTACACTAAAACTGAGTGCAGTGATTTTTAGAGCTAATAGGGGTGAGTACTATTAGCAAAGAGCAAGACTTATTTAATTTTTATTATTAATTGCGATATTTCCTCAAACAGCAGCTTGGTACACAGAGGTCAACACAGAGCTTGTTAGTTTTATAACTCGCCACAATAGAAGGTCTGTGAAGAAGGCGAGACGTGCTACGGGTTCGTTGTCAGATTTGTCGGTTGAGCACCACCAAAGGTGATAATTTCATTGTTGTACTGAGGATGTAACAATACCGAAAGTGTAATAGCCAAATGCAGGAAATTTTCATTATTGGTGCTCTGGATTCTAAAATACCCTAAATGATAAATATGTGCAAATTTCGAGTCAATTATGTAAAAAAAAAGGTTTAAAAGGATTCTAATCTTTTGAGCTATCGTTCGAATTTCACGATGTGAAATTCCTGTATTTGAAATCTAAACTCTAACTCTTGGACTTTTTAACCACGACTTGTCCAAACCGAAATAACTGATTAATTTTAGTAACTGCTGCAGAATATTTAAAAGTGATCCATTCACCACGATATTTCATCACGCCTCAGATTTCACTGTACATCCGTAACAAGTAGACAATCCCAGGAAATTACGATTTAATAATAGAAACAAAAATGTATGCGATACCAACTGGTGGAAATGCGAATAGCTTGAATCGGTACATGAATTCCACCCCAGTCAAAATCGATGTGTGTTTTTATCACATTCTATCGAATGTATTTTCCTCTCAAAATGTTTTTGGAGTTGCCATTCTTAATTAAACATTTTTTTGCGATTATTGCGTTGGATTGTTTAGATCAACGATCGTTTACGGAGAAAGTATTCTTTGTGATCTTAATTGCACTTTTTACCATTAGTTATGAAAGCCGATGTTGAATGGTCTTGTCTCTATAACTCGATGATGAGTTGTTTAAAAATGAATCCATATAATGTCAGGGTTGGTGGCAATGTCCCAAGAAATTTCCCAAGCTAATGTCAGCAAGTAAAATCACTAATTTGTATTTATTAGGTTCCTTCTGACTCGGCACTTCTTTCCAAGTCTCAAAACCAATTACACGACTACCTCCAAGGCAGTTTAAATTTGTTTTTTTAACATTTTTTCCCCAAAGCACAAATATTGTAGATACATCAACTGGCATAATGCCAGACAGAACTTTAAAAAAATTGAGATTTAATTGGAGGTAATTGCACGGCGAAATTAGTACTCTGACAGATTCGTTCTACGAGATGAGTTGCAAGAAACAGGTCAGATTAGTTCAATATATCAAGTAATTAAAAATGAATTTCTTCTGACCCAGTGGCCTTAGCCAATGCAGAATATAAAGGAAAAGTGTGATTAACATAAGGTCGAATAAACACGCTATTGATGGAGAATCGTAGAATTAGTTGATGGGTAAAGAGAGATGGTATTTATGATCATTTGCTCTAACAGAAGATGAAGCGACAATATGAGACTAAAACGAGAATAGAAGGCGAGATCTTCAGGTGCCACGAAGATCTCGTAGTGAATTGGATATAGTGAAAATTCGAAAAGTTTATCAAAAATATACAACCCTTAAAGCAGTCATACGTAATTCCGCAGGTTAAAAAGGTTTCGAAAAGATAAGACTACGAAAAATAAGTGTAGAACTAGATTAAGGTTACAACTGATCCAACGCGAGCCATCCTGGTAACCAGAACCATTGCGTAGTATCCGAGTGGTTAGCACGCTTGGCTACTGATCTAAGGGACATGGGTTCGAGCCCCGGATTAGGCATGGATGTGTGTGTGTCGTTTTTCTGCTGAGGTCCTGCCATCCTCTCAGATCTCCTACTGTGGCATATAAACTGACAGGTTCCTGTCAGACCTCTGTGGCAAGCAGCTGCTTGAGGGGGTATTTATTTTTTTTTTATTTATTTTGTGGACAGTGGCGTAGGATTTAGACACGTGTCACTGGTGAATGGCTTCTTTACCGGATCCCGCTGCTTAAAAATTTTATTTGGAAAAGAAAATGATAAAATGTGCGATGATCGCGCTCTTTTTGTCTACCGGTTACCAAAGACCACCATCAATAAGTAATAAAAACTTTTTCCAAGACAAACGAAAGAACCTGTTGCCTATTGGGCCCCGAGTCTGAACCATAACTCCCCGCAGCTCCCTGTTTGTGCAATAAACATAATTTGATTACAAGAATTAGATTTCTAAACCTTGATCCACTTAATGCAGTAGATTATTCAACTGTTTGAAACTCTGAGCTCTCTCATTTAATAAATTTTATGATATCCCTCACAGGACATGGATACTAATAGAGAATATCGCAGGTAATTTTCATGTAAACAAAAATTATGAAAGATTTTGCTGAAAAAATTAGTTTGGCCTCGAGTGGGATACGAACCCACGTTGTCCTTATATATCAGGACTGTATCACTGAGCTATTAAGAGCTAGCTTTTTGTTTTCGGTAAGTATTGACTATATTACATTTATTAGCTTTCCCTTCTACCGTTCCTGTCACTATGATTGGGAAAGGGGACAACCTTGCTGCCACTGAAAGTATAAAATAAATATTTCAGCAAATATAGTATGAACGTCTAACTAGCGTTGTAAAACGTAATACTGAATTTTGCAAATATCGATATTAAAGAAAAAAAATCATAAGTAATGTTCTTGTTCCCTTTCCTGATATAGATAATCCACGAGGGACTAGAAGCTCAGTTACCTGTTTGGCTACTATTTGACATGGAAGGATAGGTCAGAGGTCAAATTTAGTATTTTTATCGAGATCTATGACCCAGACTACCCTAAATGCAAATATTTAGAGCTTTACAACTTCTCTATCATAGAAGTAGCGTGATCACCTGTCACTCGGGCAGTCAGTCAATCACTAACTCAAAATCGTCTATCTACACTGAAGTGCCATTGAATTAGGGATAGGAGACGTTATCCAAATTCAGTACCACAAGTCCCGCATTTGCGCGCATGCGTGGCTGAAACTCTGATTATATATAGCTGTCAGCTTTACTTCCTCAAGTAATCGTCGTGAGAAGCGTAATGGGAAAGGCGAAGGATTGATGCATTTGAGAGAAAGCAGATCGTAGGTGCCCGACGGATGGGACACTCGATCTCCGAAATTGTCAACGAACTTGGATTTTCTCGTACGACAGTTTCAAGAGTGTTCCTGGAATATGAAAATTCCAGTAAAAAAAAGCACCTGGAAAAAACTGCAAAGGACAACCAGCCTTATATTGGTGGGCTTCGCTGTCTGACCCGCATCGTACGGACAGATGGGGGCCAGATATTATCTGAAATCACTTCCCATCTGAACGCAGGATCCAGCCCAGGAAGTCGGTGCATGAACCATGCAATGCTTACTTCATCATCTCGGCTTCGGGAGCCGCCGACCTACGAGACTCCCACTTCTAACCGGCACAACACCTTGGTAAGGCATTGAACTGGACTCAACTTCTTGCCTGGGCTAAAGAACATTAAAACTGGACCATCGAAAATTGTCAACGGATAACCTGGAGTGATGAATCTTGATTTAAACTTCATCTCGACGATGGGAGACTGAGGGTATGGCGTCAACTCCATGAAGACATGGATCCTGCAAGTTAGTTTGGAACAGTACAAGCTGGTGGTAGCTCAGTGATGACCTGGGGTGTCCTCAGTTGGATGTCTGTGGGAGATTTTGGTACGTGTACCGACGACTCTCAATGCATCCTGGTACGTAGAACTCATGGCTGACCATTTACACCCTTTTACGGCCATCGTGCATCCCAATGGAGATGGCGTCTACCTGCAAGACAACTGTTCATCTCACAGGTCCAGGTTGGCTACTGCATGGTTGCAGGAGCATTCTGCTGACTTTAAAATAATGAATTGGCCACCTAGAAACCCAGATTTAAATCCCATCGAAAATCTTTGGGATACTATGGAGCAGAGTGTTCGGGCCCTTGTCCCATCAGCGATGACCTTGAGAAAATTGTAGACAGATCTGGAGGATGCATGGGTAATCATAACTGTGAAACATTTACTCGAGCTTGTGGAATCCTTGCCTCGTCATATGGTGGCGTAATCAGGGCCAGAGGAAGTCAGCATGCTACTAGGCTGTTATCTCTAATTCAATGGCACTTCAGTGTATATTTGATGTATGTATTTTTCCTCTTCGTTCTAGTGGTATTTAAAAAAAAAAACTATTCCTGAAAATGTCTAATTTATAGGTTTACCATTTTTTTCGTCAGTCCTGATTAAAGAATTGACGAACAAAAAGTATCTCTTCTCAAACCTTACGGATTGAGAAGAGAAACCTTTGGTTTCTGGTACGTCAGCCCTGAGGAAAAATACATACATCTGATCGATATCCTATAACTCGATGTCTCCTGTAACCTATGGGGCGGGGGTGGCTCAGTCGGTAGCGCGCCAGGCTCGTAATCTGTAGTTCCTAGGTTCGAATCCCAGCTGGGTCAGCGTTGAGATTTATCTCCGCAAAATTCCTCCGCCCTGCCCACGGTCAGTAGGGGACACCGATGGGCTTGGAAAGGCCGCCGTCCGTCGGATGGGACGTTAAGCCGTGGTCCCGTGTGCGGGAGAACCATACCCTGTGCACGTTAAAGAACACGCTGGATGGCCTTGACGGGAGGCTACCATCTGTCTCCCAACAGCTGTTCCAGTGGGTCCCCTCCCCCAACCTTCTCTGAGCCTTCGGGGTCCATGTGACCTGGCCATTTAGCCCATGGTGTGCAAAAAAGTGCCGCTCAGAGGTAAAACAACCCAACTCCTGTAACCTGTAACTTATCCTATAACTCGATATCCTATAACTCCGACGATAGAGATGCACGAAAGTCATGTATAATATCTAAAATGTGAAGCAGGTTTGAAGTATGGTATAGGAAGAAATGGCACTAGCAGCGATATACAGTACGCAAGTGCATCGAGCGTTTAAAGCGGACGTTTCTAAGCTGTTCTTTAGTTTTCCAGCTAAATGCGAGTGGAGTGTTTAAGATCAATTTATTGGATTTGTTTACCATAAATAATTTATCACAAGAAGTGCAGTGGGGAGCTATTGGTCGTCTCGATATAGGCCAAAATCCAGTAGTTGTTGACAGATAGCGTAATGCGAGAAATTCGGTGGTGCTCGACTTTTTGAAGAAATTCTAACAAGAGCAGAGCGCATGCAGACATCTCATTAGTGGAAGACGACCGGTGACAACGTCAAGAAGGACTCCTCTCTGATGTATTGTACCAGGAGGAGCAGAATGTCAACACCACACAGAATCCTATTTGACCTCGCAGCAGCTAGTGGAACGACAATATCCATTATCACTGAACCCTGAAGATTTCACTTGATGTGCATGTAATTATGTGATAAATAGTGTACGTACCTCTGATCCAACGCCAGAATAGAAACAGTCTAAACTAGTTCAGACATCATGTCAACTGCACCCAGAAGCAATGGCAGTCCGTGGTCTTCATGGTGAACTCTGTCTTCATGGATGAAGACAGAGTTCCTCTCCACAGATTCATGGTATCTGTTGATATGAAGAGAACCAGCAATACACTATCATGCCTAAAATATCAGTGAACGGCACACCTACACTTATGGTTTGAGAAGAGATACCTTTGGGTTGTGGTACGGATATGTAGGTGCTTCCAACCAGCTACGACACATGTCACAGGTGCTTTTAACCAGCTATGCCACCGGTCACAGGATGCTTACAACAGGTTACTCCACCGGTCGCAGATTTCCAACTTGTTGCAGGTTTTCCAACAAGTATGTCCTAAGTCGCAGGTGCTTCCAACATGCTATGTCACCAATCGCAGGTATAAGGATGAAATACGCGATCCTTTCGTGCGACTATATGTGGGTACAGCAGGTAAGACCTTCCTCCTACTGGGCGATAACGACCCTCCATACCGTTGTTGCCTTGTCGATCGCTATCTGAAGATTATCACGATTAACGTACGGAGTGGTCGTCAGACAGGTCTTCTGACCTAAATCGTATAGAACATGCATGAGATGTTCTAGGGAAATGGGTTACTCCTGTGAATCCCACTTCTACAAGTCTCATTGAGTTTCAATATGCTTTGGAGGAGCAATGGACAGCATTATCAATATCATGAGACATTGCTTCGAAGTCTGCATAGTGGTTAGAAATGATCACACTACATATGGAACCGGTTGGACTATTTCAGTTGACTTTCACCTTTTTACCACATATCTGTATTTGTATGAAAAAATCGAATTAAAATCCTATTCCATTTCTTCGACTGTTATTCTTATCACAGTATTTATATACACCTATCTTCTGATTCACATGCAGCAGATCCAAAGAATTTTCGAGAACAAACTGGGTTTCAAGATGTTCCTTAATTTGTGGAAACCAGTGTATTATTTCATTGTAAACCAAATGTTCAACACATTTTACATTTTCATATCTAATGTTCTTCTTAATTTCTTCATACATAAATATTCTATTTTCACAAAATAAAATGTTGGTAACCCAGTTCCAGACCATTCTAAAATACCAAGAGATATATGCAAGTGATTGCCAGGAAGCATGTCTTGCCAGGAATGCAGTTGCTAGTTGAGGTTGGCACAATAAAATGAAGATTTTGCTAAGAACTTGGACTATTTGTTGCATTGGTTGAATCGCCCAATGTAGTAAATGTAACGGGCCAGTCTGAACAACAGAAATCAGCGAATAAAGTGTGATGAGCCACTCTAAAATGGAGACCTACCTGCTGCAGTTCATTGCTGTCGTACGAGAGATAATAAGATTCCGGACTGTGGCCGTAATGGATAAATTCGTATTGAATAAACTAAAAACGGACGACATAGCATTGATTTACGAAGTGCTGTGATTGTCTACATAACACAACAAATAATGATTACGAAACGGATATAAAAATGATACTCGGTTGATTTAGATATGATAAATAATAATAAACGAATTTATAATTTAAGATTATTTTTGGTCACATTTTTGCACACAATGAGCTAAATGGCTGGATCACAAAGATCCCAAGGTCTCAGAGGTTCGGAAAGGTGACAAACTTGACATCTCCTAGGAGACAGATGGAAACCTGCTGTAAAAACCATCCAGCGTATTCTTTAAACATACTTAGGATATGGTTCACCTGTACGAGGGGTCACTGCTTTACGACCGACCAGTCGGAGAGGCCGTCCGACCACGAGGGACTCGAACCTGGGAAGTGCAGATTACGTAACCTGGGCAGTGACATTCTGTACACAAATTTATGTTTCGTAATAAATTATAGCTCTTAAAATATATGCACTTTCGTATAGTTACCCTGTATTATTTGCGATATACAATATATGCCGTCCCGTGGCCGAATGTTTAGCACGCTTGGCTAGTGAATAAAAGGGCCTGGGTTCGAGCCCCTGGTTACGCATTAATGTTTGTGTTGTCTTTCGGCTGAGGTCTCGCCCTCTTCACAGGACCTTATTTTGTGGCGCGTTATAAAACTAAAAGGCTCATGTTTGACCTCCGCGACAAGCTGCTCTTTGAGGGAATATTTCATTTTTATTATTATTTGCGATAAGTCTTGCTCTTTACTAATAGTACTCGCCGCTATTTGGTCTAAAAAATCCAGCGCTCACTCAGTTTTAGTGTAAACATTTTTTCATATATTTTGAAATTAAACATAAAATCATCTTTTTAACCAAAGAGTTTTTCCCCCAAAAACAAAACATCTGCATAAACGACAATCTCCTGCAACAGGCAGTAGTCGTCGTTTCCCAGCGTTTCGTGCGGATTATGCTTTTTTCCTAATGTTATTTCGGGCGCAACTAGAGAATCGGTTGTAATCGTATCAACAAAATGCCTGTTACAACAGCAAGTGTGGATTTCAAGCTTTTGTTTCCTGTGGTTTAATGATTCGCTAATGGTATAGTAGTTTATTTGGTGGTTTCATTTACTCGCAAGGGATTCGTTTTTAATAAATATTATTCCGTAAATATCGATCACGACTGGAAATCAAAATGGAAAGTTCAAACATAATTCTAATGTTGTATATTGAAACTTCTAGGGCATCGACTGGAGAAGTTTTGCCTAGACGAGCAATTTTCTTTGCCATCAAACACACAGGAATTTCCTTTTGTACCACTATTAATTATGACCATAAAAAAGGTCTATTTTCTAACGAAAAGGAATTTTCAAACAAGGTATAGTAATCGCCGGTTATTGTTATCATTTGGGAAACCATATTCCAATTCTATTAAGCGACTTTTCCAACAAGCTGAAATCATAATAACACCTATAGGAGGTAAAATTGCATATTAAATGTGTATACAATGTGTATAATATTTCCAGTATAAAGTAAAAATTTTATTGCGAATGACAAAGTTACAAATTTTAATACATACCTAAAGATTATAGTTTAAAATAATCACATTTTTGTTGGCTTGTTTTACCTCTGAGGGACACTTTTTTGCACACAATGGACTGAACGGCCAGGTCACAAGGACCCTGAGGTCTCAGAGAAGGTAGGAGAAACCCACTGGACAATTATTAGGACACAGATGACATCCTCCCGATAATGCCATCCAGCTTGTTCTTTAACGTGCAGAGGGTAAGAGTCATTCTTACACGTGACCATGGCTTATCGTTTAATCCGAAGGACCGCGGCCTTTTCAAGCTCTTGTTCCCTACACAGCAAGGGCAGAGCGAGGAGTTTCCGTCCTGCCCTCGGTGTGTGAAATAAAAATCAAAGTTGGGCCAGATTAGATTCAAACCTAGATACTGCATATTACGAGGCTGGCGCGCTACCGACTGAGCCACCTCTGCCCCATATATATATTTTAGTTGTTTCAAATTATCAGTATAAATTCTAGTGAGAATTTTCAGTGATGTTAGCAATATATATTCAAAATCAGATTCTCCACCATCTTCCAAATGCTCTCCATAAGACAATAGCTTCACGAGTTTGCTAATAGGAATCTGAGGTTAATCTTCATTTATCTTCCCCTGTCCTCCGCGAGGTGGGCAGGATACCTCCTTGAGGTTGTCAGCAACAGATTGCGTGATTATCAATAAACTCTGGTAATATTGCTTCCATATTTTCATCAACTTCGTTCTCAATTTCACCAATAGTATAATAAACATATGGCCGACTGTTTATTAATTCTCGTGATCTAATTTTTTTTTTTAAAGCGACACGGCTTCATTTCCTTTGCTAGATTACCCTCATTATCAGAATATTATGAACATCTGTTAGATGAAGAAATTGTCCAATCTGCCTTAACAAGGCTGTGCTAAGTAAGTTGATCGGATTATATGTCCACTCAATCATTAAACGCTTGTTCACGTCTCTCGTCAAGCTGCTCCACATGGAAAATATTTTGATTTTGATCTGTTTTATTGCAATACACTAATCCTGCTTTTCGAAAGCAGTTATTTCAGGTGTTTCACATACACACAAAAAAAAATTAAACTTCACATCAAGCGTTCATCGTCATAAAAAGTGACTCAGAATCGAATCTTTACGATACCAGATGAAGTTCTAAGATCATCACGAATAGATTTAGACGACGTTTCGCAACCAACGGAATGCTACCGTAAATTGTTTCTCAAACTTTGATGACATTAATAAAAATGGTATTTTGCCAAATACCAACCTTGTTTAAATATGGAAATTGGTGCAATATTGATCTTCTAATAGCCGAAGATGTGCTTACGGTAAACGACGGATATAATGAATTTTGATTATTCGAATTAGTTCTCCGAAATTTGATTTTATAAAATAGCCAGATCTAATAACCGGTGATCACATCTACTGTATATGAAAAAATAGGTAGTACTGAAAATTCAGACAAGAAAAATCTCTGTAGTCATCAAAACATTAGCATGAACTTAAACCGAGGATGGAATACTACCGCTGGTGTCTCGAGATCGCATTTATCCTTGCTAGTATAAATCTATAGAATTCATCAAACAGGGTTGGGTTGTTTTACCTCTGAGCAGCTTTTTTGCACACAATGGGCTAAATGGCCAGGTCACAAGGATTCCGAAGGCTCAGAAAAGATTGAAGGAGGGTCCCACTGGAACACCTGTTGGAGGGCATCTTGTCAAGGCCATCCAGCATGTTCTTTGACGTGCACAGGTCATGGCTCTCCTGACGGAAGGAGTCTTTCCAAGCCCATCGGTGTCCCCTACTGACCGTGGCCAGAACGGAGTTTTGCGGAGATAAATCAACTCTGACCCAGCTGGGACTCGAACCTACAGATTACGATCGTGGTGCGCTACCGACTAAGCCACCCTCGCCGGTACGTGGATTAACGGAGAATTTTTCAACGCTATGACAGTTGGAATAGAACTTGGAAACCAGAGATTATGAACTTAGACTAATATAGATGCGCTACAGATTGAACAACACCCACCCCTGGAGGGCAAGTTCCCTCCCCCACCTTCTTCCAATTGGAGAAATTCTCAACTTAAAAGTAGGCGAAATGAATTGTAATCACTGAAACAGGACTGGAAAAATACCGGAACAAGGTTTTGGTTCTGTTTTGTTTAGTCCAGTTACACAGATAGGCTCTACCTCTCCCAATAAAGGTAGATAGTTAAAAAATATTTTAATATGGTATGGCCAGATGGTATAAAGGTCAGATACTTAAAAAATAATTTTATATTTCTTGGGGGATAGAACCCATTACTAAGGTGTAGGTTTGCTTCTCAGCAGAGACAAGTAATGCTCTTCGAGAATATTTTGTACATGAGTTTAGTCCGCTACCCACACAGATTTTTCTTTATATTCGAGTGTGCTACTACTGTGTAAGGAAAGTGTCAGTAACATCGGAAAATGTGAAACAAAAGAGTTCTTATATTTATTTATAAACAAAATATTTATTCATCCACTGGTAAAAATAGTGACAATTAACAAAATATTTCGCGTAAAAAATATAAGGCTTCTTTTTTCAGCACTGCAAGTTAACAATTTATATTGCATTGGGAATCTTTTTCAGCTGCTTCAGCAATTAAATACAGGGCCAATTCATATTCAGATACCACACTACAATCAAAATAAAATCTCAGCTGGTCTGCAGAGACTTTCACTTTGCCAGCTAAATGCATCATTCTTCCAAACGCTCGAACCTCTAGCCGACCCAAGAGAGTCATGATTACAAATGCTTTTATGCCTACATGTTCAGTAAAAACACCAACTGCAGTATTATAGTAAAAAATGCAATCCACTTTTTTAACAGCAACACTTCTGACTACTACGTCGGAGCACACAAGAATATCTTTTGCACTACTTCCAAACTGTTCCAGAATTCGTTCACACTGCACAGAGCTAAGATCAGATGACAGTTCTCTTACTGTAATATTACTTATTTCACTCAAAATGAGACAAAGATGATGGGTACATTCATCGGAATTTGTAACACATATTACTCTTTGGAAATATTGATTAATAAAGCCCAACATTAGCAGACACTTAACTGAAGGATCGCAAATTACAAAGAATTCAGAAGAATCTCTTCCAGCAGGGTATTTTCGGATACATCTTCCTCCATCAGTTCGCCTGTGATTATCAATAGACTCTGGTAATATTGCATCCATATTTTCATTAACTTCGTCCTCAATTTCACTAAAAGTATAATAAATATATGGCCGACTGTATATTAATTCTCGTGCACCTAAATTTCTTTTTTTGTTAAAGCGACACGACTTCTTTTCCTCTGCTAGATTACCCTCATTATCAGAATACTGTGAACATGTACTTAATGAATTCATGGAATTTTCGTTTACAGCAGATTCGTTCTGCACTTTACTGGTGTTGATCTGCCATTTACGAATTGTATTTTGTATATTTTTGGCTTGTTGTAAAGATATTTCTAAACTAGTTATCAGGTTTTCCACTTCTAGGGCCTTGGCAACATCATTTCGTGTGTTCCTAAAATCAGAAAAATAAGTATCGTTACACGAAACATCTCGTATACGCATTTAAATATGCAATTATTTCACACATACATTAATCGGTATGTATTAAGTTCATATACTGAATATTACATTCATCTTCCTGGGCAACCGTGGGTTTTGTGGAGCTTTACAAATGAGTGGTGCTATCACTCAAAATTTTAAGTAATGAAAAGATCTTTGTGTACTTCTAAATTGTATATACTGTAACCCTCACCCTGCCTTCCGTCAGAAAGGGGGGCACCGACGGGCTTTGAAAGAATACCGCCCTTCGGATGGGACATTGTCTTGATGACGCATGCACGAGAACCATACCCCATATCCATACACACTGAATGTTCCTGAAGGGAGGTTCCCGTCTCCTAACAACTTTCAGCTGGATATCCCTTCCCTAACCAACTCTGAGCCCTTGTAAGCAGTAATTTAGATCACTGTGTACACAAAAGCGCCGCTCAGAGGTAGACAACCCAACTACTCTATTGTACAATATATATATATCTATACACAGATATCAACTAAAGGTTTAGAGTAGTTATATAAGTATTAAGGTTAAAAATACTAACGTTGAATCGTGTCACCGTTTCAAGCAGACCAATGAGACCCTACAACGGGCATAGTCTAGCCTTCTAACTTTCTGATCCGAGCTGGGACGGTAATTGCTGTGCATTGTCGTAGTGGCAATGAGGCTTGATTATAGAGATGAAGCTCTAGTTTTCCTGTTCAGTCGGAAACAGTCCAATATATCTAGCATTGTGAAATGTTGCAACACTAAGACGACTTGAACAGATTTCTTGGTAATTGTTTTTGTTCTTTTACCTCGTAGCTTTTTTTTACAATGTGCTAAATGACCAGGTCAAAAGAATCTAAAGCTTCTGATAGAAAGTGGTTATGGGTGCCACTGTAGTGTAACCAACTTTAGACAGTGCTTCTCAAACTGTAGGCTGCAGCATCATAGGGAGCCATATAGCTAAATTTATAGAGCCGCGAGATCACAGAATTGACAAAAAGTGTTGTCAACAGTTTCACCACTGTCATCTACATTACAAAGTTAAGAAAAGCCATATCGAAAACAGTTTTTTCCATGTTGTAACATTTAATACTGATTATTTAAAACAGACTCTCAAAGTGTGGGTCGCAACCATGGGAGTTGCGAGAAACTGTGAAATCGAAATGCTCTGAAGAATTAAGGCATTGCCACACTAATGAAGTAACCATTCACCTCTGATTAGCCTTACCTGCCGTGAACATACAGAGCCTTATGGACCACTCGGAAAATTCTACCATTGTTACTTTTCCCGACTTTTCCTTACTTTACGAAAACGTTCTAGTACTGCACCTGTATATTATTGTCTGGACCATTCGGTTATGAAAATAATCCTTCAATTATGTTTAATTTATTAATGGAAAAGGGATGTGTAGGACAAATTTCGTCAATGGTCAAGTGTCGTGCGATAATTTCCTTCAATAGTCAAAGACGTTAGCGAAAAATTCCATCAACGGTAATGGGGTCACGACTGGAAAAGTGAAAAACATTGACTTATTAAATCATCCCATCTTTGGTATCCAGAATGCTTTTTAACGTGCACAGGATATAGCTCTTTCGCACACGATTCCTTGGCCTAACATGCCATCAGATGTAAGGCATTCTTCCAAGGGCATCGGTGTCCCTTTTCGCATTAAGATTGGTTGTTTGGGGGTTTTATGGCATCTAAGACCATAATACGTCAAACAATGTAAAAAAAGAAAGATTGTAAAAGACGATTTCATTTACAACCAAAATTAAAAGTTATGTGATAAGGTAAAAAAAAAGCAATACAATAACCTAATAATGTGTGTAAATATCCCATGTAAAAAAATTAAGTTGGGTTTGTTTTACCCTGAGCAATACATTTTTTGCATAGAATGAGTAAAATGCCAGTTCGGAAGAAAGTAAAGGGCTTATAGAAGGTTGGGGAAAGAGAAACTGTTAGAAAACAGATGATAGACTCCAGTCAAGGTTATCCAGCGTATCGGTTAACATGCACACGGCCAAAGCTTAAAGTCCCATCCGATGGACGGAGGACTTGCCAAACTCATCGGTGTCCCCTTTCTCACCGAGGGCAGGGTGCGGATTAACGTAAATTCTTCATTCACATTTGAAAGTGATACAATCAAAATGTGATAGCTAAAATGACGCCACAGAACTCGCACGTACACACCGAGAACAGGATGGCGTTTGGTGGAAAGATGAACGCTGACACAGACGGAACTTTATTCTAGGAGTATCATATTGTGATCCTGGGTCACGATGGACCCAATGTGATTAACCATATAAACCAAATACTGCGACTCTGTTTGGGTTCTTTGAAGCTGCTTCCAAAGCCTTGAGATAACGAAGGAATGATGGACACCAAGGAATATGGCCACTTGGGCGATTGTTTGGTTGACAGGACTCCAACGGCTCTACATAGTTCTGAGTCATCTAAATTACTTGAGGCATCATGAAGCAATCTGCTATTACAGACTGACAAAGTAGCTTTACAATTTGAAATGTTGTAGCTTCTACGAAAGTATTCTCTTCTAGGATATCTGTTTGGTATATTTCTTGATGTTATACGACATTTTAAACTTGGTTTTCCAAACTATATGTAAATCCCGAATTATGCCGATTAGATTTATTAAGACCTTGGGAAGTGGCGACCATGATAATCCTTCAAAGAACACGAAGCGATACGCTTTCTGATATGACCACTTCTAACCGATTTAGTCAAGGCTGCTCAATTGCAAGTCCATCAGTGTTCCTTTCTCATGAGAACAGGACTGGCGCATATTTTTGCGCTAAAGAATTACTCAAGATTGTGCATGCCATCTGGAATTCAACTTGTGACAGGGAAACAGGTAAATAATGGTCCAAATGGCCAAGTTAGAAAGACAAGTGTTCAGAGAAGGCTGAGGAAGGGAATCTGTAGGACAACTTCTCGGAGGTAGATGGAAGCTTCATATCAAAAACATCCAGCTTAACGGATGGCAGCCTTTCAAAGCCCATTAATTTCCCCCTTTTTCATCGAGAGCAGGGTGGGAGTAACCAACAGCAACTCTCCAGTCCCTGATAATTAAACATGGAATGTGTCGGTCAATGTTATATCAGTCTTGCCAGTTGGTGTTCCCAGGTTCATATTTCCTTCTGTGCTCCTGTTGCTCTTTTCCCTTCATTAATACTCCAGAAGCATCCAGGTAGAAGTGTGAAAAATATTTCTCTGCTGTGTGTCCAGGGAAAATAAAGACACTTGTATTAAGATTCTCTTATATATCGTCTACTATTCCCCTCAGCAACCGTAACTGAAATCCATAATGGAAGGTGTGCTCTTTGGAAAGGTGTGCCGAAAACAAGTTAAACTGGCAAACCAGTCTGAAAGTCATGACACTGGGTTGTTTTACCTATGAGTGGCATTTATTTAGACACAATGGGCTAAATGGCCAGATCACAAGGACCAAGAGGGCTCAGAGGAGGTTGGGGGAGGGGACCCACTATAACAGCTATTAAGAGACAAATGGTAGCCTCCCATCATGTCCATCCAGCACATTCTTTAACGTACACAGGGTATGATATCCCGCACACAGAGCCACGGCTTTACGTCCCATCCGACGGACGGCGGACTTTCCAAGACCTTCAGTGTCCCCTACTGACGGTGGGCGGAGCGGGAAGTTTTTGCTTTGCCTTATTTTCACTCCGCAAATCGTTTTAAGATTATTTACATTCAGTAAACGTTAAGATTCTTCTATTCAATCTTAACTTCAAATATCAGCGAGGTCAAAATTAAACTTTTTTGCATTAATTCGTTTTTGTCTGAGACTGTTTCACCAACCTTTGAAAACAGTCTAACGGAACATATATTGCTACAAAAGGAAAATGTCGTTTAAATTAGGATAAAAAAATATACCATATTTCTCAGTGTGAGTTATTGCTGAAACTTGCACTTTATACGCTTTTAGCTCAAGTGAAACTTCAGACATTGGTGCGTTTTCTATAGTAAAAGTTTGAATCAATTCTTCGTGAGCGCTCCATATACAGGGTGAATCTGATAAAGTGGGCAAAACTTTACGGGGTGGTAGAACGCAGCTATACGAACAATATTCGTCATAGAATGTATGGTCGGAACGCAAGCGGTGAGAAGTTAAAAGGTAGTTTTCCACTGTCACATTTAAAGAATGAACACAAGAAGGAGAGGAGATACTCTGTGCCTCACTTGCATTCCCGTCCGCCGCACCGTACACAAAGTGCATATCCGCCATTTCGTGGTTAGTATAACCACCCATCCTCTCGGCAATCCACGGTATAAATGCCGTTGGGTGCGAGGACCGACCCTTTTATACCATTTCCAACGCCACCTAGCGGCTCGCCGTTTGCGTTCAGCCCATATTTTCTATGACGAATATTGCTCGTATAGCTGCGTTCTACCACCCCGTCAAGTTTTGCCCACTTTTTCAGATTCACCCTGTATTATCTTCAGATATTTACGGTTTCGTCGCTTTTAGAAGGTCATCTACTTTCTTTAAGTGTTCATCATAAAGACTAGTAATCACTCTCCCGGATGAAAACGTCAGGTAAGAAAAAACACGGTAGTGTATCATCAATCATCACTTCTCTACAATACTATTTAGTCAGACCACCTCTAACAGCGTTCCATGATCCAAGTGTATTCTGAGTGCCAGTGCAGTAGGTGTGCAAGGAGTAGCAGGATAGTAAAACGCATGTGACTATTTACTTAAGATCTTTTAAAAAAAAATCCTTTGTTTGGAAAAATTCGTAATTTATAATATTTTAAGGAATGAATCGCTGCACCTGGGTTGTTTTACCTCTGAGCGGCACTTTTTTGGACACAATGAGCTAAATGGCTAGGTCACAAGCACTCCCAAGGCTCAAAGAATGTTGAGGGAGACCAATTGGACAGCTGTAGGGAGACAGATAGTAGCCTGCCGTCAAGGCAATTCAGCGTGTTCTTTAACGTGGACAGGGTATGGTTCTCCCATAGACGGGCCAGCGGCTTAACCCATCTGACGTACAGAGGACTTTCCTAGCCCATAGGTGTTATTTTTCTGGAGGACGGATTTTCTACTGACCGTAGGCCGGGCGGGGAGTTTTGCGGAAATAAATATCAACTGTGGCCAAGCTGGGATTCGAACCTGGAAACTTTACATAACTAGTCTGGCGCGCTACCAACGAGCCACCTTCGCTGCACTTGAAATGCTGAGCAGAGTATGGACTAAAATTGCAAATCACATGGATTGGCGCCGCATATTGAGGGCTGCTGAACAGAAAAGGAAACTTTGTGGTTTCGATTGTTTTTCCTCTGAGCGGCACATTTTTGCACACAATGAGCTAAATGGCTGGATCACAAAGATCCCAAGGTCTCAGAGGTTCGGAAAGGTGACCCACTTGACAGCTCCTAGGAGACAGATGGAAACCTGTAAAAACCATCCAACGTATTCTTTAAACGTGCTTAGGATATGGTTCACCTGTACGAGGGGTCACCGCTTTACGACCGACCAGTCGGAGAGGCCATCCGACCACGAGGGACTCGAACCGGAGAAATACAGATTACGTAATTTAGACAGTGAATTTTATACACAAAATTATGTTACGTAATAAACTATAGCTCTTAAAATATAAGCACTTTCTTATAGTTACCCTGCATTATTTGCGATATACAGTATATTCCGTCCCGTGGCCAAATGGTTACCACGCTTGGTTAGTGAATAAAGGGGCCCGGGTTACGCATGGATGTTTGTGTTGTCTTTCGACTGAGGTCTCGCACTCTTCACAGACCTTCTATTGTGGCGAGTTATAAACCAATAGGCTCCTGTTTGCCTCCGCGACAAGCTGCTGTTTGAGGGAATATTTAATTTTCATTTGCGATAAGTCTTGTTCTTTACTAATAATACTCGCCGCTACTTGCTCTAAAAATCTCTGCGCTCACTCAGTTTTATGTAAACATTTTTTGATATATTTTGAAATTAAACAAAATCTTTTTAACCAAAAAAGTGCTCTTTTCCCAAAACAAAACATCTGCATAAGCGACAGTCTCCTAAACCAAACAGTAGTCGTCGTTTCCCAGCGTTTCAGTTTTTTCTAATGTTATTGCGAACGCGACGAGGAGAATCAGTTGTATTCGTATCAGCAAAATGTCGGTTAGAAAACAAGTGTGGATTTCAAGCTTTTGTTTCCTGTGCTTTAATGATTCGTTAATGGTACAGAAGTTTATTTGGTGGTTTCATTTACTCTCAGGGTCGCAAAGAATTCGTTTTTAATAATTATTATTCCGTAAATATCGATCACGATTGCAAATCAAAATGGAAAAATTCAAACATAATTCTAATGTTGTATATTGAAACTTCTAGGGCATCGACTGGAATACTTTTTTGCCTAGGAGAGCAATTTTGTTTGCCATCAAACACAGTAATTTCCTTTTGTACCACTTAATTCATTATCATTTTCTTGCTCATTATTAATGTTATTAAAGGTGGTTTCATTCTTTAGTAATATTCGGTTATTCATTCATATTGACTGCGTGAATTATGACAACCCATCCGTTACCGAAATTCTGCACATTTTTCTCAGCACAGACTTGTCTTTTTGAGTCAACGATTTTCTTCTCTATAGAACTAACAATTGTGCCGTTGATTTTTTGCCATTGATAAAATATTTTCGTGGCTGCAGCATAGTTTTAGATCTGTCATGTTCAAGCATTTCTGATATTGGCCCACCAAACACAAGTCGTCCATCATTGTATTTCTCTTTCGATTCTTGATGCAATTTAAGTTTTAAATGATGAAACCCGTGTCCTCTTACCATTTAATGAATCTTATGTTTATACAAATTAAAAGCAGATATGAGGGGAATGTATTTGTTGAGGGTGAATTGCCACGGGACTTAACATCGAGTTTCAGCCCTTCTATAGTAGTATTCTGTTTATGGAGTTTCATAGAAAAGATTTTTCCCATTTTATAGTTACTGACTATTACACATAACAATGAAAGTTTTTTTACCCGTCTTCCTTTTGCTTTTGTTTTTGACATTTGTTGGTTGGTCGGTTTGTGGATTTCATAAAAGGTTATTCCACCATATCTTTCGAACGCGATGTAGAAACTGGATGATTTATGTGCCAAATGAAAGTGTAACGCGGGGAGTGTAATAGGCTATATAAAATTTACTCCTCATGCTTTCTTCCCCCCTAAAAATGGGGAAATGTGAAAGTCGTTCTATTATATCCTCCGAACGCGAGGGCCTACAGTTACGAGTTAGGTGTCATAAGAAAGCTCATATAACGACGGTCGTAAACTATTTCGAATTTTGCACCCATTATTCCCCGTGATAAAAAAGGGAGTGGGCAGATTTTCGCGGGGTTCGACTTTAACAAGTCGTATAGTTAATTATTAAAAAAAAAATGGATGATGAGAAAGCCTGTATAAGGACCTCTCAAAAATCTAACGTTGAATAAATAAATAAATAACGAGTCGTATTTCAAATTAAAGCTTGTGACATCTCATGGGTTTCCTCGAACATGACTCCAAAAGTGGAGGATGTGCTCGATGTCTATGAGTAGTATATCAAATGAAAGTTTTTGGAAGTGTTTTTAGTGACAAAAATTATATCAATTAAAAAAAATTATCCATCTTCCTATATAGCCCTAAAAAGTATAAAATAAATATAAAGCATATCTAAAGCATATCGCTGGTGCAGTCAGTCACTGAGTTCGTATTCGCTTTCAGGGGAGATAGGGTGTCGATTTTCCTACTCCACAAGACTGCCGGCATCTTTATCTTCTTTTGAAGTAAACACGAACTCAATGATTAATTGCGCCATCGATATGCTTAGGTTCATTTTATACTTCTTAGGGAGATATAGGAAAATATGGTATTTTTTAGATTTTTTTTATGGGCAACAGATGTAGCTAAGGACAGACTTGCTTGGAGAACTAAATTGCACGGTCTGGTTGGACCTCCGTAGCCCATGGCTGCTTGAGGAGGAGGATTTTTTTATGGTTTCTTCATAAAATGCAACCCAATACGAAACCTTGCATTTATTCTTCCATACAGGCAAATTTTAAATATTTCTGCCCTGTTGTGCATCATTTATAACGGAAATCACTAATATCCCTTCTAAACCGATCACACAAAATAAGGCTTTAACATAACAAATTACGACGACAGATAAGACAAAATGAGAACTTTAGAACAGGCACACTAGGAGTTGCAGAAAACTACAGCTATGGGAAATGCAATTTGCTATAGAAACCCAAAAACGCAAATGAATGTTCGAAACAGTTAGAAAAAGAGTGTGCCCCCACTCAAATTGAATATTCATAATATCTTCACTACTCAGTCATCTACTACCGAAGTCATGACGCAGACGATATGCAATGTAAAAAACGGAGTGGATTGGGTTGTTTTACCTCTGAGCTGCACTTTCTTGCACACCATGGGCTAAATGGCCAGGTCATAAGGACCCCGAAGGCTCAGAGAAGGTTGGGGGAGGTGACCCACTGGAACAGCTGTTGGAAGACAGATGGTAGCCTCCCATTCAAGGCCATCCAGCATGTTCTTTAATGTGCACAGGGTATGGTCCCCCGCACAAGGCGCCACGGCTTAACGTCCCATCCGACGGACGGCGCCCTTTCTAAGCCCATCGGTGTTCCGTATTGACCATGGACAGGGCGGGAAGTTTTGCGGAGATAAATCTCAATGCTGACCCAACTGGGACTCGATCTGGGAATTGCCGATTACGAGCCTATCACGCTACCAATTGAGTCGCCCGTGAAAAACGGAGAAAACGTTCCTATGCTCATTTGCATAGGTTAGAGATCAAACGCGATTTTACTGAAAATTGTTACGGAGTGCTGTATAAATGTTTGCAACATTACACTTCTGAAACTGTTTCAGCTACTTAGATAGCCATTTTTTAAGAGATTGAGTAGAGGATGCTAAATAGCCTCCACTCTACCTTTTCATTCCCCAAAAGGGGAAAAAAAACTAGAATACGAAATAAAATTCCGTTATTAACTATAAATGTATTCCATGTTTTCATTTCGGAAACAGTTTTAGAAAATTAATTTCAACAATTTTATATTTATTGAAAAGTGTTTTTACAGCCGTATAGATAAAAACAACCCACCATCTCTCTTTAAAAACTATTATTATTTCACTCAGATAATTAGGTAAACAATTGCAGTATTTTAAAGCTGAATATCCAAAAAGTCACTATTTCTTAATAGTCTATTTACATTCATATTACATATGATACAATGTAACTATTTACAATATATTTTTGGAAATACGTAACTCATAAGAATTCAAAGACTCGCACGTGGGTTAGCAGGTTAAAAAACAAATTAACATTAAAAGTAACATTCTTAATGTAATACAAAATTTATACTTTCTATCATGATCACATCAATAGCATAAAACGCAATAGATTTAATTAAAAACCTGTAATTGCGACAATTATTTCATTGAAAATTTTAACGTCTTAGAGAGATCAAAGAAAGAAAATTATTAAATAATTAGAAATTAGGAGCAGTCCCCCTAATGTTAAGGAATTTTTTTTCTTCATCCTCAAAATCATTTTTCTAATGCTAATGGATGATACAAAAATGCAAAAAATAAATTCAAAAATGGTTGAATAATCTGGCATGGTTTTTCAAAAATTTGAACTTGGAAGATTGGACTTTTTATTTAAATGATTTTATGTATCTAATTTCTTGTAATTTTCTGAAATGAGAAAAAACATTGCATTAAACTCGACTGGCGAGTTGTAATAACGCTTGTGGATTCAAGACTTGAAATTGTATTGCTAATGTAAATGTGAATTAATAATTATTACGAATAAATTATCTCTGAGGGGCACTTTGACCACAATGAGCTAAATGGTCGGATTACGAGGACACCAAGGGCTCAGAGAATGTTGAGAACCCACTGGACAACTGTTATGAGACAGATTCCTGCCATCAAGGAAGCGTGTTCTTTAACCGCAGGGCAGAGCTCTCCCATCAGAAGGCGGCGGCCTTTCCCAAGCCATTCGGCGTCCCCCTTTCTCACGGAGACAGCGGCGGAATTATAGGTAAAATGCACAGTATATGCAAACATAAGGCCCCGTGAGCTGAGGGGCACCCGATATTCAGTTTTAATCACGTGCATTTAGGTGAACAAAATTGAAAAAAGATGAAAAAAGGATTGCTGCTTGAACCTCGTGGACTCAAAATCAATGCTACACCGAAGGTATGTCGGGGATTATCGGAAGTAAAACTCAAAGCTGACAGAATTGGGACTCGGAAGCTGCGAACTGCATATTACGAGCGTGACGTGCTACCGATTAACCCATCGGGACTGAAATGGTTAATTCATGAACCAGAATTTTCTCATAGAAGTCTTGAAATATTTTTTGCCACTTCAATACATTCGGAGCTTATCTTAAACCATTTCTGCGAGACAATATTTTGGGGGGACTGAATGAGGGCTCCGAAACTTTGAGATTCCCTTTCTCATTCCTTGACTGCAGTATGTCTCATCTATTTCTGCTGCATTATTTCAATGATTAGAGATTTTACAGCTAGAGATTGAAAAGTGCACAATGAATCTTAAACTGCATTTATTGCCTTTTCCAATGTGAAATTATTTTATGAAAACACTTTCGCAAGTTCAATGCTCGTCTGCACAACTAACTTCATAATTGACACATTATTTCAACCCTTTACTTATGGGCCCTGTATTTCCGTTAAGTTCCTTCAAATAAATATGAGTATTATAATAATATAGATATTACATGAATACACCCTTTATGTGTGTTTGTATATTTCATGAGAAACAAGGACAAGACCACTGGATCTCCGTCCTTTGTGAAGGGCAGTACCATCCCTTTTAAGAAAAAATGTACTTTCATTTTTGTGCTCGGTTTAAGAAAAATAAGGCTATTTTTTTTGTGCACATTTTTTTACTCCTTCAAGAAAAGTTCACTTTCCTTTCGGATAAGAACAATATTCGCGTTTAAATGGAACTTTGCTCCGTTTTTCACCAGTTCAGAGCACTAAAATGGCAAACGAAAAATTCTAGACAGTCGATTTATGTTATTAATTTGGAATCCACATGGTTGGTTCCGGTGTGTACAGAGACTTTTAATCTCACCTACACAGAGAGAAGGGGGGATATCTTGTAAGTGTCCCCTTCAGTGGACCTTAAAATTTGGTAACAATTCTTTAAACAATAGGTTAAAATTTGGTAAAATAGATCAAAGCTGCCATTACTGAGGGGCGGATATTTCTGTTGGGTTGGTATTGTGCCAAGCTTTGAATTGTTTTACCTCAGAGCTGCCTTTGCGTAAAATGGGGCAAATTGCAAAGTCACAAGGATCCCAACTGCTTAGAGAAGGTTGGAGATAAGGAACTCAATGGACAACCGTTAGGAGAGATAGAAGCCTCCTGTCAAGGCAATCCAGCGTGCTCTTTAGCGTACTCAGGGGATTGTAACATGCCTGCACATGAGGCTACATCTTTACGTCCCCATCTAAATGACACGGGGCTACGGTTTTACGTCCCATCCGAAGGATTTGGAACTCTAACTTGGAAATGCTGATTACAACCAAGCTTAGCTAGTAAAATCTGATATTCCCAGGTTAGAGACGATTATGATGTTACGACGCAAGTGCACCTAAGTCAAACTATTGAACCAAATTAGCAGGTTAGAATCCCAAGTCTTCAGAATTCCTCCTCCAAAACATAATTTTACCTTTGATGAAAAACTGATGAGTATGAAAATGTCCTCATCCCTCAGATAATGAACGTCAAAGAACATGCTTCGATTTAACAAGTGTATACATGTATTCTTACCAGTTGAATAACTTCGCTTATTAATCTCCGAGCTCTTGGGTTGTAAACCTGCCAAAGTATCAAATTTTGTATACAAACTCTTCAGGGATAGAACTACTTCACTGCAGATATCTTAGTTGAATTACTGAGTAGTGAAGACATTATACCTTAACAGAATTTTAACTTCACAATTCTATATTTATTAAATCTACTAGAGTAATAGCCAATGTCAACTATGTCGAAATGCTTTATGATTCGCAATGGATGTGATGCTTAAAACGTATATTCAAATGGTTGGATATTTGTTTTTGCGAAATTAACAAGTAAATTCAAGGGCTTCTGGCCTAACAATGTTTAGAAGCATAAAAAAAACTTCATGCGAGCTGTTCTGTTCCTTGGTGTGCTACTTTTTAATAAAATATTTTGAAAAGGTAAACGGATGGTAGCAATAGCCTGAATGGTATCATTTTAGAGTTCACGGGGAGTTTTGAGCTAATTATTTAGGTGTCATTTTTTTTACTTTATTCTCGACGGAGAATGTTTCTGAAAAGTTAAATAATTTCGCAGTTAAGATTTGAACTAAAGCATTTGTTATTATCAAACAAAACAGTTGACAAAGGTGCTATAACAATATACAGCGAAGAGGCAAAACGTTATGACCAGCATGTCTATTAGTTGGGTTGTTTTACCTCTGAGCGGCCCTTTCTACACACCATGGGCTAAATGGCCAGGTCACATGGACCCCACAGGCTCAGAGAAGGTTGGGGAAGGGCACCCACTTGAACAGGTGTTGGGAGACAGATGTAGCCTCCCGTCAAGGCCATCCAGCGTGTTCTTTAGCGTGCACAGGGTATGGCTCTCCCGCACACGGCTTAACGTCCCATCCGACGAACGGCGGCCTTTCCAAGCCTATCGGTGTCCTCTACTGACCGTGGGCAGGGCGGGGAATTTTGCGGAAATAAATCTTAACGCTGACCCAGCTGGGACTCGAACCTGGGAACTACAGATTACGAGCCTGGCGCGCTACCGACTGAGCCACCCAGCATGTCTATGCAAATCGAAACAACTGCAGGTAAACGACGGCGCATGTGAAGGTCATGGAACGTCATAAATAACACCTGATACTGATCTCTCTTAATCAGTGTCATTCTTCTTCAGATGGCAAAGCCAGCAGGGCTTAAGTGAGTTTGAGAAAGGTCAAATTGTAATGACCATATGACTGGGTCAGAGCATTTCCGAGACGGCAAGATTGTGGGGTGCTCGCAGCCAGCCATGGTTACTATCTTTAAAGAGTGGTCTTAGGAGGGATAAACTGCGAATCGCCGGTAAGGTGTGGGCCGACTACGGCTCATTGATGCTAGAGTGAGCTAAGGCTATCCCGTGTGATACGAGCCAACAGAAGGTATACTGTGGCGCAACTCGCCCGTAATTTGAATGCTGGCGACGTGAGTAATGTGTCACAATAAATAGTACATCAAACCCTGCTAAGGCGATAGAATTATAAAAAAAAAAAACCTCCGAAATAATGTCCTCGCAGACAACATAAATCGAAAAACATGAAAATCTGAAACTGTGCACCGCTGACCGAATTATAAAAAAAGTTCAAAAACAATAATCTCGGAGACAATACCGCCCCCCCCCCCATACACACACAATCTTATAGGTCAAAGAACCCTCCCCTGAATTACTCTAATCTTCCAGATTCCATCAAAAGCGACTTTTTTCTAAACCGACAATTCTAAAATACCCAAAATTTCTACATCAAAAAGCCGCCAAACGTTTCCACATACTAACAATAAAAGACTCCTAAATATCTAGCAAAATTAATATATCACTATAATATACTAATGATTACTATACGTAATTACTAATAATTATTCAATTCATCCCAAACTACTACAACAAACTAAGCGATATGCTCTGTTGGAAATAATTGTCTCCGACGAAAATATTTATTTGGGGGTTTACTTTTAAGTGCCGAACACCCCCCACCCCCGCACCACCTTTAACGCCACCCATACTCTAAGTCCCTACTGATCTCCTCTGAGACATCCCTTATCTTTTACTTCTAGGCTTCTCCTTGCCGCTGGTGTTGTGTCGTGTAGACTGGGCACGCGTTTGTTATAACTATTTACGAGAGATATTGAGAGAGAAGCAACGCGATTATATTTTGTGGGAGAAAGACGAGGGATCTTCGTTTCTTTTTACCTACGACGAAAATCCCTTGTTAAGAGATATGCTCCGATTAAATTTTTTGCTTCCGATAAGATTATGCTTTGGGGCTTTTTTTGAAGTACGGAACGAAAATTTGGTGCTTAGCGATATCTTCTATTAAAATTGTTTCCGATGGGATTAGGTATTTTGTGGCATTTTTCTTAATCGCGAAAAAAGTAGGTATTGGTTAATCATATTATACTGCCAGAAGAAGTCGCTTCGTTTCACATTAAAACGAGTTATTAAATGACGTTCGTTGAATAGCGATATGTTGATAGTTGTATAGCCCAATTTAGAATGCCTTAGATACAGCTAATTTGGCTTATGTACAATTTTTGCTTAGCATATAAAACAGTGTCTCGCAAACTATGTGCCGCGGACAGTACTGTGCCGCGAGAAATTCCAAGTGTGCCGCGAGAGATTTTCAAATTGACACTAGATATTCCAAAGATTTCATTTTGACTTGACTTGTATTATCGACGTGCTTTAATAAAAATCTTTCAGATTTTATCAACTGGGATCTTGTAAGTATTTATCAAGCTTTTTCCAAATTTTGGTATTAATTTTTGATTATTTCAAGCCATAGAATGGACAAATATTTAAAACAAACACCGAGTTATGAATTAAAGAACGAGAGCAAATCTTCAAGTAAAACCAGGCTGATGACTTCAACAAAGCGCAAATATAATGACGATTATATAGAGTTTGCTTCTGTTCTTTTTTAGGTGTGCCGCGGAAAAAAAATTAGATTCAGTGTGCCGCAGAGTAAAAAAGTTTGCGAGAAACTGATATAAAAGAACATTTAGAAATAAGCATTTATCACGAAATTGTTTTTTGGCGTATTCTCGTTGTGCTGTGTCTTCAGTGACTCGTACGAATTTTAAGTCATAATTTGTACAACTTTGTTGAATATTCTTGATAATGTGCTGTTTTTATTATGCTGTATATTTAGTGTTAATTTACCTTAGAGACGTCATTTAAGAACCCGATTTTTACGTTTACCGTGAACGTAGAAACGAAAGAATTTTTGTTTCTACGTTCACAGTATACGTGGGTTTACGTTTACTGTTTAAATCTAAAGAATTTTCGTTTCTACCGGCTGCTCTTAGAGGATGAGAGGTTGGACGTTATGTAAAAACGCAAGGTATCATTTTGCGTTGCGTCAAAAGTAAAATGGCGACCGTTGTATCGGGAACTTCAGTACTGCCGCAACTTCTCCAATCCCATCGATATAGTCTCTCTGATAGACGGCAGAATGGCGGAAACAAATTGCAACGCTGACACACTTGGAACTCGAACCTTGGAACTGCAAATTAACGAATCTGAAGCATTACCGTTTGGGACGCCCCCTAAATACCTAGACATCTGGTTTCCGGCATTCATTTGTTACTGTAGGAATGACATACAAATTAAAAGGCAAATGTTGCTAAATGTGGGAATTTGGCTCCGCACTTAAAGTAAAACCAATGTAAACTAAAAGAAAAATTGAACTTGCAAGCGGATTTGATTTTTAAAGTTGTGTAGTTAGAAAAACACCGATAGTTAAATGGCCAGTTCACAAGGACCCGAGGGCTTAGAGAAGGTTGGAGGAGGGGACCCACTGGAACAGCTGTTGGGAGACGGATAGTAGCCTTCCATCAAGGCCATCCAGCGTGTTCTTTAACGTGTACAGGTTATGGTCCTCCGCACACGGAGCCACGGCTTAACATCCCATCCGACAGACGGTTACCTTTCCAAGCACATCGGTGTCCCCTACTGACCGTGAGCAGGGCGGATATTTTGCGGAGATAAGTCTTAACGCTGACCCAGCTGGGATTCGAACCTGGGAACTGCAGATTATGAGCCTGGCGCGATCGAGCCATCTCGACCCGCCCCCTGCCAAGGTCATCCAGCATGTTCTTTAACATACACACGGATATCTTTAACATAACACCTAATGCACACGGAGCCACGGCTTTATATCCCATCCGACCACGGTAGCCTTTCCAAGCCCATCAGTGTCCTCTACTGGCTGAGCGCAGGGTGGGGGATTTGTGAAGGTAAATCTCAAAGCTGACTGAAGTGGGAACATCAGATGACGAGCCTGACGCGCTACCGATTAAGTCCCTCCCCCGTCGACCATGTAGCCTGATATATGCAAAACAAGACTTCTCTCAGATGTAAAACGTTCCGATTTCACAGCTCAGAACTGCCAGTTCCTTTACTCAGTATTCGTCCATAATCCCAAGTATTTTAAAAGTCGTAAAATATTTCAAAAGGTAATGGGATAATAGTCCACATGCACCAGAAGCTCGAAGCCATATACCGTAAAAGCAGATGATTGCAAAATCACAAATAGACTATCAAGATAACTTTCCCATTTAAAGAGTAAATATCCCAACATCGTTTTGTACAAATTACTTTAAACCCTGAAGAAGTAATAACACATCGAAATAAAATTGGAAAAATTTACCTTTCTCTCAAAGCCATTCGAACTGTTTTGATCTCAAGTGGTAGGGCGAGACTGCTACAGCTGCTTCTACACCGGTTCGGACACGTGCAATAATTCCAAGCTCTCACTGCTACCGAAATTAAAGAGCTTAACTTTTATTCATAGCATTGTTTTCTTCGTAAGCATTAAAAGTAAAAGAGATCAGTCTTGAGTGAATGTTATGGGATCTGTAGCTGTGTGGTTTTATATCCCTTCCAGTAGAAAATCGTAAGTATCAAATAAAAAGTGTGGCTCAGGTAGCAAAAAAAAAGCAAGAAAAAGATGGAAGGCGAAAGGATTTTCAATAGCAGTTGACAGTTTTTAGCAGGATCTATGAGAGAGTCTGATATAATTTTCAATCTTCGGATTGAATATATTTTCTTGAAGGGTGAATAAGTCCCAATATATGCATCGCAGCATGAATTTTCAATCCGTGGAATGCGAAGAAAGTTAGCATTTGAGCCTTTATAATTCCCAGGTTTGTCCAATGGAGAAGGAATTGATCAGTAGTTACACGTCACTCACAAATGGGTCAGTCACTGTTTTTGGCTATTTGAAATCTATGGAGGAATGCTTGCAGTGGTGCAACATCAAGTTTAAATATCATTATTGAATATAATCAATATTAAAGTTAGACTTTATTTACACTTCAAGAAATATGTTTTTTTTTACAGGGAATCGATTTAGATGTGGAAACATATTTGACAGAGCAGAGTATTCCCATTCCATCCTGAGATATTTATATAATTCCTTACGGCATAAATTGATGATGTCCTCTGCATGCAAAGTTGATTCTGGATGTAAATTTGGAAGAGTTGTCGCTCTTTTTGTCAGGGAATCAGCTGACGTTTTGAGCTGTTAGTCCCGATGTCCAGAAACCCAAAGCAACGTAAGTTGACGAAGCTCGAAGCATCGTTTGTTGAAGAGAACCATTCAGGTCAATGAGAGCTATATGTGCTTTCATCAAAATGTTACTGAGTCCTGTTAGCACAGATTTCGGGTCACATAATACGAGAAAATTATTTTCTTGAATAGTAGTGGTGATGGTTCTGATCATTGCTCTAGCTTCAGCTGAGAATATTGATGTTCCTGTTGGTAATTTTTTACAAATGTAGATTCCGCGTGAAGGATATGCGAATCCAATTCTAGTTTGTTGATTAGATTTCGAAGCATCCGCTCCAATCAACACAGCCTCTGCCCATTTTTAGTTTTAATTTAGAGTAGAAATGTGATCTGATCATGATAGTAGGTTGTGAAGATAGCTGCTCAAAATTAAAATAGTTTATAAAAATTCTATGAGAAGGACAAATCCATGGACGAATTGCAGAGCTGTATGATGTATAATGATACCAATCTAGCATGAGTTAATAGAGGGAAGGGTATTTTCTCCTTCTTCCAGCGATAAAATTTTAAAAAATATGGCTGACGGCAGATTGTTCTTAGAGGCTTTGGGTTGGGTTGTTTTACCTCTGAACGGCACTTTTTTGCACACCATGGGCTAAATGGCCAGGTCACATGGACCCCGAAGGCTCAGAGAAGGTTGGGGGAGGGGACCCACTGGAACAGCTGTTGGGAGACAGATGGTAGCCTCCCGTCAAGGCCATCCAGTGTGTTCTTTAACGTGCATAGGGTATGGCTCTCCCGCACACGGGGCCACGGCTTAACGTCCCATCCGACGGACGGCGGCCTTTCCAAGCCCATCGGTGTCCCCTACTGACCGTGGGCAGGGCGGGGAATTTTGCGGAGATAATCTCAACGCTGACCCAGCTGGGACTCGAACCTGGGAACTACAGATTACGAACCTGGCGCGCTACCGACTGAGCCACCCCCGGACATTCTTAGAGGCAATGACAATGGTGATGTTATTTCTTTTATAGTACTCTTGTCAAACAACACGTGAACCAGTGGAGGAAGGGAAAGTGCTCCCATCTCAGCATATAGAAGTGGTAAAGTTATGACTTTTGGTAAGTCTGTTGCTGATCGCAGAGCTGTCTGATGTACAGGAGAAATAATAGACCGGTAAAAATTAGGAGCTGATGAAAAAGTGGAGCGCTGAATGTTATCACTGAGTGTTGATATTAATAGCATTAAGATGTGCCTATGAAGACCATTTCGTGAAACGGTTAGCTTCTGATAACGTTGAGTAGCTGAAGGCATTTATTTTTGTGAATGAAATGCTGTTTGAGAGTTACATTGACTTGGAAGGTAAATCCTAAAATCTTCAGAGTAGACACCCATGGAATGATGTCTGATCCAACGTTCAGGTTATCTGTGTTAATGTTGTGATGTCAGGTGACGATCAAAGCAGCACTCTTTGGTGCTGATAAGATTAAGCCTCAATCTTTTGTTCATTTTAGGATGTTATTCAATATCTGCTGATAAGCCTTAAGTAGATTGTTAAGATTCGAGCTAGAACAGAATCTAGTAAACGTCGGCATAAACCGCTATTTTTCAGGGTGGTTGGATATGTTGTGTTATATCCTGAATATAAACATTGAATAAAAAGATGATAAGACACTACTTTGAGTAAGCCCAACTTTTAGCGCTCTACTTGAAAAAAGAGTTTTTCTCCAGTGAACTACGATGTTCCTAGAACAGGGTCAACAGTCAGAAAAATCCGCTTTGAACCGAGATTTCCTTCCCGTGCCCGACCGAAGATTCGTCTCGTATTTTCCACTAGGACGGCCACGTCAATACGCATGCGCAATGTAGATACGATGCGCAGTGCTTTTCCGGTTGATCTGTTTAATTTCCATTTTGTCTTTGGAACAGTAAATATATAAATTTCCAACTTTAGTGAAACCATGAACCCTCCGAAAAAACGTAAAATCGGTGATGAATATCGTGTGTTTAATGAAGAATGGGCAAACAAATATTTCTTTGGTAATACAGGGAATAAAGCAGTGTGTTTATTGTGTCAGGAAACGATAGCCGTATTTAAGGAGTATAATCTGAAACAACATTACGAAACAAAACATGGCGAATTTGGCTGCAAACTTTACAAGGAAGAACGCAAAATAAAAGCTGCGGAGTGTGTGAAAAGGCTGAAGAAGCAACAGACATTATTTACAAAGCAATCAACACTTCAAAATAGCGCTACAGAAGCAAGTTTCATGGTAGCCTACAAACTTGCAAAACGCAACAAGCCTTTTTCGGATGGCGAGTTTATTAAGCAGTGTATGGTAAAGTGTGCAAGCGTATTGTGTCCTGATGTTAGAAGCAAATTTAAAAGCATTTCATTGTAAAGAAGGATTATAGTGCGGCGCATTGACTCAATTAGTGACGAACTCACAGAACAGCTGAAGACTGCGAGCAAAGATTTTGTTTGGTTTTCTTTGGCACTGGATGAGAGCACAGATAACGAAGACACTGCACATTTACTCATCTTTATCCGTGGAATTAATGAAAATTTCGTTATCACAGAGGAATTACTTGGCCTAGAATCAATGAAAGATAGAACCACTGGTCAGGACTTGCTTGAGTGTGCTGTGAATTGTGTGGAGAAACGTGGCTTGTCCTGGAACAAAATTGCAAGCATTACAACAGATGGGGCCAGAGCTTTCAGTGGAAAAAATATAGGTATGGTTAAGCTTTTAAAAAACAAGTTACAAGCACAAGACACAGACAGTGATATCTTGTCTTCCCATTGCATTTTGCATCAGGAGAGCCTTTGTAAAGCTGCACTGGACTTAAAGCATGTGGTAGATCCTATTGTTAGTGTGGTGAACACAATCAGAGCAAGAGCACTCCACCATCGACATTTCAAATCTTTTCTTGAGGATGTGGAGGCAGAGTATGAAGACGTAATTTACCACAACAGTGTGAGGTGGTTGAGCCTGGGCAAAGTGATAAAAAGAGTCTGGGCATTGCAGAATGAAATCCTCTTACTTCTGGACACGAAGGAGATATCTCATGATTTTGTTACAAAAATAGGATGTGAGGAGTGGAGATATGAGATGATGTTTGCAGCTGATGTATTTGAGAAATTGAATGAACTGAATGTGACATTGTAGGGAAAGGGGTTGTTTGCACATGAAATGTGGAAGCATGTAAAATCATTAAAAGCAAAACTATGTCTATTTGCAAGGCAAGCAGGTGAAGGCAATTTTTGTCATTTCCCTTTATTAGGAAAACAGAAAGACCCTGAAAGTGTTTCTGCTAAGATTAGGGATCATCTGCAGAGTTTGGAGGACGAGGTCACAAGAAGATTCAGGACTTTAAGAAAATTGAGCCTAAATTCAATTTGCTCTCTTATCCCATCACTGCCGATATTGACACAGCACCTGAGGAGCTGCAGCTTGAACTTATTGACATGCAGTCAGATCACACTGTGAAAGAAATGTTTAATGCTGTGACATTAGTTGACTTTTACAAATCTTTGTCTGCTGAAAAATTTCCATGTATGAAGAAATTTGCTGGGAAAATGTTCTCTATATTTTGGTCTACATATATTTGTGAACAAAGTTTTTCTTGCTTGAAGATCAACAAGAGTAAATATAGATGCTCTTTGACAGACATTAACTTGCAGGCTATGATGAGAATCTCAACAAGCAATCTCACTCCTGATTTCAAAAAAATTGTAGAAAAGTGTGATAGGGTACATTTGTCTCATTAAACTGAATCTAAAATTAAATGTGCTTGCAGCTATAGATGATATGAAATTAGCCCAATAAATAAATTGAATAAAACTGCCACTATTTTATTTAATTTATATTTATTGATTTTTATGGTACAATTTATACCTTTTCTGAAATACAAAGTTAACTAATGAATGCAATCATTTTAAAAGGTGCGGCCCTCCGCTAACCTCCGCTTCCACCAAGTGGCCCCCGAGGCAGAACAATTGTCCACCCCTGTCCTAGAACATAGTTTCTAGAGCATAATTCCTAAAGAGAGCTTTTAAGCAATATTAATAACTTGACGTGAAACACTAGAGCCTTCAGTTTATGCATCAGAGCCCTCACGTTTACAGAATCATAGACATGAGATAGATCTAATTTTATTAAAATAGAATAATAGCACCGTTTAATTGTTTGCTAACCATAAAATGAATCCGTGCCAGTACAGGTAACCCTCGTATAACACGGTAGTTAGGTTCCTATAAATCATGTGTGAGTGCGAAACAGTGTTATGCGGCACTAAGAACTAGTTCAAAAAGGGGAGGATACGTTCCAAAAGCTTACACAAATGCACCATTTAATTTTTATAACTATAGGCACTTAATTTTTATTAAAAAATTGTGATAGCAAACGTCATGCAAACTGTGATACATATGTCAGATAATGTGCATTCATTTAATTTTCTTCCTCGCTGCTAAGCACAATCAAACGAGAACATTTTTCTTTATTGCAGAATATCTTCACCTTCTGAACTTTCTTCTGCAGCATGTAGATTTCGTGCATTTTCTGCTCTCTTAATAATCTGGGTTTGTTTGCTTTTGCTCGATAGATCTTTGTAAATTTCATGGCATGGAATTAAGCATTTTTAAAGTTCTCTTTTGAACTTTTTGCTTCTTTCAGTCGAAGGATCTGCATTCAAAAAATAAGATTCGAATTCCTCGGCTTAGTTTATGCCTTCCCGTGTGTTTTTTAAGTGCAAAATTTCGAACTTTAGAATTTTGATCTGTGTTATCATCCTCTGAATTGATTTGGTTTATCTCCGATGCCATTTCCACCAACCAAATTCGGTTCGCCAGCCTCTTTTCTACCAGAAATTCTTGAACGTCTTCAGTACTCATATCATCAAAACTTTCCCCTCCCACCGACTTAGAAAGTTCTCCTATCGCACCGATTCCGTTTTCTGTCGGTCGACCATATTTCTTGAATGAACTGACTCTGGCCATACATTTTCCAACACGCATTTAATGTTGACTGCTTTACTTCTTTGAGCGATAAAGCTATGATTTTGATAAAATCCACAGTTTAAAAATATTTCCATGCCTCGATCACTTCAATAGATTCGGAATCAATTTTTTTTCCAAAATCCATTACAAAGATTTTCTGATATAATGAGTTTTAAAAATAGATATAATGCCTCGATCTAATGGATAAATTAAAGAAATTATATTAGATGGTAGGACCGTTACTTCAACGTTTGGATGACTTAAATCTTTTGGATGGCCTGGCGAGTTATCTCATAGTAATAAAACTTTGAAATCTAGGTTTTTCCGCTTTAAATAGTTTTCCAAAGCTGCACAAAACAATTTATAAACCATTTTTTAATAAATTGGTTTTTCCCCAACTTTTTTGTGCTTTCCAATATATCGGTAACGCGTTTTTATTTACACCTTTAATTACACGAGGATTAGATGATCTTTAAACTAGCATGTCTTTTATCATGCAATCTACTGATGCGTTGCTGCACATAAAAGTAACTTTACATGATCATTTTATGTCTTTAAAACTGGTGCAGTTTCTTTTTTTTTTAAATAAACGTTCTGTTTGGCTTTTTTTTTTCACCAAAGACGTATGTCAGCGGCATTGAAAACTTTATGTTGTGTGTTGTATCTGTGTTCTTTAATAATATTTTGAAATTTCTCTGGATACCTTTTGGCAGCTTTATTATCAGCCGATCCACTTTACTCTTGAATTCTAATATTAAGGGAAAAGGTTTTTAAATCCCTCAAACCAACTTTTACTGGCAACAAATTCCGAGTTAACGGAATATTCCTCATTTTCTTTTATATTGCTAAAACTTTTTAGTGCCTTTTGTTTATTTACATTGCCGTCTAATGGGATTCTTTTTTTACTGCTATCGTCAATCCAAATACTGAAAGATTTTTCCATTTTCTCAATTATTGGCGCTCGGGACGAGTTTTTATATTTGCGGAAATGGAAGATCCCACAGCAACAGCAGTTCTAATTTTCTGTTTGTTTTCCTTTATGGTCCGGATTGTTGCTTCATTTAAATTTAAACTTTTTCAAACGTATGATACCTTTTCTCCTTTTTTCTAGACGATTTAAAATTGGCATCTTTGATTCTATAGAAATAAAATTTCTTTTGAGTGGTGCTTTTTTTCTTTCATTAGATATAATTTAGGACTGGAATTTAATTCACAATAAAGAAATTATTCCAAATCGGTTCTTAAGAACAAAGTTTAGTAATACCTACCAGGAAAATTTTATGATAGGTTCTCTTTCATTTTTAAAAAAGGTTTTTTCAATGCCTCTTAATATTTGAGATGGCAAGCTTCACTGCAGCATTTGGCACGACCAAGTCGTGTGTGTGAATTGTTTTCTTCCTCTCCACATGACCTCAAATCTAAAAACCTCATTTTCCGAAAATGTCTTCTCAATTTAACCTTTCCTAACTTCTAAAGTGGTACGAAATTAAAAACTGGGCAAGTTTGCGATTGATAAATCGACCAAAGCAGCCCCAGGTGCAAAGATTGGAATTGGAATTGCACGCTTCGAAGTCACAATTTTAAATGGTATCAAACCTAGCAAAGAAGCAAAGTACTGTGTTGTACGAGGTTTCCCTCAATTGTCTAACCTCGTTGTGTGAGGTTTGCAGCAATTCTCTAAACCATGTTAGATCGAAAACCGTGTTGTAGAAGTAGCGTGTTATTCCTTTATCGTATGTACACGATTGCCTGTACATGAAGTAAATCTCATAATGGGAAATAAATCCATGAATTGTCTCTGGCAATCCAAGTAATGGGTGACGATCCAAGTGATGAGGTACCAAATTACAAATTAGCCTTTCCATTATTTTGGCAAGATGCGATGGTAGAGCAACTGGATGATAGATTGTTACATTGTAATGTTGCTATTCCGATTTAGTAATGGTAATGATTAATGCGGTGTTCCAGGTTTAAGCTACATTGCCCAATGAACACATCTTGTTAAAGAGATGAAGTAGATTACTGAGAAGTTATTCCCCGCCCTGCCCACGGTCAGTAGCGGACACCGATGGGCTTGGAAAGACAGCCGTCCGTCGGATTGGACGTTAAGCCGTGGCTCAGTGTGCGGGAGAGCCATACCCTGTGCACGTTAAAGAACACGCTGGATGGCCTTGACGGGAGGCTACCATCTGTCTCCCAACACCTGTTCAAGTGGGTCCCCTTCCCCAACCTTCTCTGAGCCTTCGGGGTCCATGTGAGCTGGCCATTTAGCCCATGGTGTGCAAAAAAGTGTCGCTCAGAGGTAAAACAACCCAACAACTGAGAAGTTCTGTTGGGAGATGTTTCATAATTTCAGTACAGAAATCGTCTAATCCTCTCGCTGAGTTTCTTTTAGTACGAACTGCTCGATGAAGTTCAGTTAAGAGAAAATCTGTATCAAGCGCGTTTGCACAGTTTGTGGATTGTTGCGGAAGAGAACCAAATAATTTGCAGAGTAAGTGGCGAGTGAACCGTTTTGCTAGTGATTCCTCTATGTGGTCAGTGCAAAAGTTTGTCGTCTAATATGATTAATGATGAAGTGATATTTTCCGAAATAAATGATTTTCGAAAATTTCGATGTCACCGAAAAAGATCAGAGGGTGAACTAAGTTGTTGATAATTCTTTGGCCAGTATTTTGTTCTTTTCTCACGTATTGTACATTTGAGTGCAACATCCGCTGCCTTATATACTAGACAATCCTCTCTGTGAAATGAACTTCTGGCAGTGTTATGTGACGGCTTTTAAGTTGGAGTGTTTGTCTTTAGAAAGCAATCTACTACGGGTGTGAATATGTGGTTGGTAGCTGATAAGTCTGTAGATTTATTTAAGGCTGTCCGTAAAGTTGTGATAAAATCTTCATATGACAACGTCGCGAGTTAAAATGAGTATGCAGAAGGTGGTCATTGAATTCGTCCTATTTGGTGTATTTCCGTAGAAAAAAGGATCTAGTAGAAGAAGTGTGATCATTTTCAGTTTATAAATCAAGCAAAATGGGGATATGATCACTCCCCTAGACTGATAAAAGAGTTTTCCAGGAACATATATCATAATGATAATGGTATAATAACATCTATGACAGCCAGTTGCATAGATCATATTTTTATCAGAAATATAATATTTTCAAAAATAAATGCAATTTTTTAACAAATCAGACAGTTTTAATACTGATGTAACTGAGCATTACTCATTAATATCAGTTATCAGTGGACAAAATATTAAAAAGAAGGAGGAAATTAAATTAAAAATTAAAAATGGGATAAGTGTTTTAAATTTGAAAAACAAATTAAACACTATGTTAGAAAATGTTATTTTTAAAGAAAAAAATGTAAATTTTGTTTATTTAGAATTTTTTAACATGATAGATAAAGCAACTAAAATTAGTAAATTTAATATTAAGGTTTCGGATTTTGAAATTAATAATAAAAATCTTACAGATAATTGAATTTATACTTATAACATTATAAATAGTATTAATAAAAAGGAAAAACGGATAAAAACGCCAAAATTACCCTTTAGTTGTTTAGTATGAAAATGAATATGTAATATATAATATATATAAAAAAAACCTTAAACAAATTATAAAACTTCCAAAGAAAATTATTTTAAAAACTTTTTAGTAATTGTAATAATGAACTAAAAAAGCAAAGGATATTAATTACTGAAATTACAGGGACTTCTGCAATAAATTACATTTATCGTAATGAAAAAAAAACTGGAATAATTGTAAATGAATTTGACGAATTAATGTTGTAAATAAAAAAAAATGCATTTCTGAAATAAATCATGGATCAATTGAAACTTAGAAAGAATAAAACATGTCTTTGAAATCAACCTATTTCGAACAAACTGATAATGGTGAAATTTTACATATCATGTCAAATTTAAATATTAAAATAGCAACAAGTTATGATGGTTTGTCTTTAGATATATTGAAATTATTTTTAAATAAATATTAGATTTATTTGTTTATATAATAAATTTATTAACTGAAGGTAGAAATTTCATTAAAGATTTTTTTTTTTAATCCGTAATTTGAGCTACTTTTAAAGGTGGTTTAGATGCACCCAAAGTTTGGGATACGTGATGTTTTGCTGGCCGAGGTGTGATCGACAATGGTTTGCGTTGTTATTATCTTAAATGGCGCGCCAAGAACTTATGGTTACCATATAGGACCCACTGAAGATGAGGTAACTGGGGAGACTGCGGCTTAAGCTCATCCCTTCCCGCATACAATTATATCCCACAAGCTAACCTGGAAACCAAAGTTAAAATCAGAAAAACTTAATGATAAGTGTTACTTAAGGTATTCTAAACTAAGTGCTAAATCTGATACGTAAAAACTATTAGCTCGCCAGCTAGCAGAGAGTAACAAAAGCGGACTATTTGATTATCTTCCGTATACGTGAGGAACAACTGCCTAATCCCTCTTTTCTCTCAAGGGCCTCCTCCTCTTTAAAACTCTCGAGCTTCCGGAGCTCACGGGACTAAGCAGCAGTGCACAGCAGCAGTCTAATGCCCTCTCCCACTCTTCATTTAGATAGCAGTGACTTAGAGCTGCAAAAACTTCTTTCTCTGGGGAAGTAAATAAAAATACACTTTTGAAGCATTACCCAAGTGTGGCAAATAGTTTAAAAATATGATATTGAGTTTATTTAACACTCATGTAAATCAGGTATTTCAGTGTAGTAGTTTTTACAGTTGCCACTCAAGATGGCGATTGATTATCCCCTTTACAGCAGCAGAGATAACATGAATATACATTCATACTATTAAAAGCTATTCCTAATTTAAAACAACGATAAATATTGTCATTAAAGAATTCTACTTGAAAAATGCACATGAAACAACTGCTAACTGAACCAGGAATGTCTCTAACTATGCTTAGAACTAATCTATGAAAATCGTAACTGTTCTCTTAACTAAGCTCTTATTCATACAATGCTATACTAATTCTACAACTAAACAGATGGTGAATAATGATTGAGAGATCAAATGGCCCCTAACGGCTCAGTCTGCTTTCAGTAAGATGGCACACTGCAAAAGATTCATTCTGGACTTGCAACGCAATTATTTAATTGGAGGGAATCTTCAATCACTTTGGAGTGTGACACTATGAAATATTTCTCAGTCCGTCAACGGAGTGGAGGAGGATTTAATATCATCTGGTTCACGTCTTCTTCCGGCACTCATTATTTTGCACTAAGCAAACAAACTGACTACTGGAGTAGGAGAACACTAACTGTCCAAAATGGTAAAGTCATGCTTCCTTTTCTGCGTGCTTTTCCTATTCTGCAATCGAATGACACCAATCAAAGGAGGAGGGAAGTGTGAGTCTGAGGTAGCGCGCGCCAACATCAGGGAGAACTGGACTAGCTCTTGACAGATCCGAGAATGAAGGGAGTGCTAGGCAGCCCTATAACAAGTGTGGCTGACAGTCGTTGAATGGGGAAAGTTCTTGTATTGTCCCAAAAGTATAAAGTTCCAAGGTAATCTCAGCTGGCGAAAAGTGTCTGTTTCTTTAGAATGGAAGGGATCTATCTTAGCTCGATGGGGAAATATCCTGGAGGTCGATTTTTTACTCAATAAACCTACCTGACAACGCTCGCTTCCCCAACCAAACTAATGGATCCTTAACAACACTACACACTGATGGACTGCATCTCGCAACAGCAAAAACTGAGTTGGAATTTTTTCACTGGATGGGTGGGAGCAAGAATATATCATGAGCTCATTTGTATGTCCACCCATGCTCTCCCAGTAGCTTTCGCCACTGTGTGCTTGGAGAGAGTGGAGGAAAGGTGCCGTCTGCGTGAATGTCACTGCACGAACTTCGGTCACTAAACTCTCTCTATTGTATGGCCATGTGCTTTTCAATGCTCTTAATTGCACTGTTGTTGCTTCATGTCATTGTTCACTGCAGTGCATATTGAATTCGGGCAGTATATTAGATAAAAACCTCATGATCTACAAGCGTCATTTTCCATACGAATTGTTTGTTACTAAGATTTGTTGCTACATTCTATTCTTCCAATGTTCATCCCGAGTGTTCAATTGCCATACAACCTTGTTTTCGTCAACAGGTACCAACTGAAGTTACAGCTGCGCCCTGTTTGTGTCTTCTTTCCATGCTAACACTCTACCAGCGACTAAAATAGCGAATAGCAAATATGGGGGGAGACCAAGAATGGCAGTAACATGGTCAAGGGAAGGGAATCCTTCCTTGAACACTAAAGTTGCTAAATCATGTGAGTTAGTGTGCGACAATAGTAATAATTATACCAATTATAGACCAATTGCAATAATGCCATTAGCTTCCAAAGTAATTGAAAAAAATTAAAGTAAAGAATATTGAGCTACTGAAATAATTCATTTTTCTTTGCCAGTAATCGTATGGATTTGACGAGAAAAAAATAAATATTTTGCATGCTCTCTTAAAATTTAATGAATTAGTTTATGAAGGAAAAAAAATAATAAATGAATTTTAGAGTTTTCCTTGATGTTTTAAAAGCTTTTCATTCTAAAAATTAAGAGATACCTTTAAAAAAGAGCTATATCATTATGAATTTAGAGTTGGCTACTTACAATTGGCTACAGACTTATATTAAAAAAAGACAAAAATATATAATATTTAATAGCATAACAAGTACTACTTAAAAAGTCCTTTATAAAAAGCAAGGAACAATAAAAGGTCCCTTGTTTTTATTAATGATTTTTATCAACTAACAACTAAGTGAATAATATTTCCTTGCTGATAACACAACTCTGATATTTGAAGAAGAATACGACAATGTATTATTAAAAACATTAACAGGTTTGAAGATTATTCATTATTGGTTTATGAAGAATAAATTAGAGTGGAATGAAACGAAAACCAAATATGTATTATTTAATTTAATGAACTCAAATTTAACAAATTTCGTACTACAAAAAGAAACCGAAAGTTATAATTTTTGGAGTATAAGGAATGATGACAATCTAAAATGGAAAACGCATATTTACAATACTAAAAAGTTAAATCAAATTTTGTAGAAATTTTATGTTCTAAAGTATTTGTTAGAAATCAACTTGTTTCGTTGACTTTGTTTTGCACAGGTGAAATCGACTTTAACATGTAAAATTTATTGTTATGAAGGGGGTAATTAGTACATTTTACAACTTTTATGTTTTGCAAAAATAGTTTAGAAATTTATCGCGCAATTATTATTCTATTATAACTTAATTATATAAACTTCATTATATTGAATATATTGAAGTTACACATTATTATGCTTGATAAAGTTATAAAATTGTTTATATATATATATATATTTCTTTAATTTTCTTTCACAAAAATCGAAGTTTAATACCAATAAGAAAAAGAAAGTTTAATATAAATTCCTGAAGTACAGGTTTGAAATTTCATATTCAGAAATCGGATAAACTAATCTCCCATGAAAATTAATTTTTTTACAGTATACCAAACATTTTCGTCGTTTAGGTATTAATATAAGAAAAGAGAAATATTTGAGAAAATTCCAAAAACTCTTAAACGAATCTTTGTACACAATCGAATAAGTTGATACTATTTATGATATACAAAAAATAAAGATACTAAATTTAAGTGTTACTGAAGATTAAATTTCAATAAATAAGATATTGCAAGCATTTTGTGCATGTATTTTTTGTTCCTTATTTATTAATTGTTATCATTTTTATTTCATTTCACAAAATATATAAAGAATTTTAATTATAACCTGGAGGAGCTCCTTTGTTATGCATAATAAATAATATATGCTATTTTTCTTCATATATGTGTGTATGCACAAAGTATATATATAATGTGATGTATATATGCATCATATATGTAGACCACCTTACCGTCCCCCCTAGATTCGGCACTGGTTCTGCTCTTATTAACTGTAATGAACCTCTAAATAGTGTAACATGGTATCTGTGAATTGCACATGGGATTCTTCGTACAGCTCTAACGGTGAATGGGGAAGGTAAACTGAATTCTGCTAACTGTTCACGGGCTAGCAGTAGTAAGAGAGTATTATATGCTTATAGTTGATGCTGTTGACTGAATTTCTGGTTTCTGATGTACCTATTAAAATCTTAATATTAAAATCTTAACACTACATGCTTCCATATACCTAAGATTTAACCTACTTTTTCAATCTAGACAGTACAATGTTGATCAACGAATTCGGCTCTATTATCCGACATATCCAGAAAAGAAAATAAGTAAAAGAAAAGAGAAATATCGTCTCTAAAGCAAAATGGAGAAAGACCATAGATTCTCATCCTTTGCCTTAGTGGCTGCATTTTTTGCCTTTGCCTATAAATTATCAAAATTCCAAACACTGGTAAGTGTTTGAAGGATCCATGCTATACAGAAATTCTTTTATGTAAGAGATTTCATGCATGAACGAAAAGACAAAAATTTATTTCATTTGCACAAGACATGTTATAGCTTCATTCTCTTCTTCCTCATCATCCTCATCAGTTGCATCAGTGGATGTAGATGCGGTGACAGATGACGCAATGGAGCCAATGCAGCGGAGTTCTAAGCCAGCGAGGTTGTGGTATGCTTGAGGGAAACACGAAGAACACCGATGTTTGCACGTACATCCAGAACAACGAGGGGAGACGACTTGATGTTTCGGTTGAAGCAGCAGTTGCCTGGTTCTTCTACTCGATGCTAAAAGTAGCAACAGATGTGTTTGGTTAAGTGCGGCTGTTCTCTTTACTGCTCCCCTGATGTTTATGAGGATTTGTTTGCATTATGCAAACTTCTTCGGGAAGGCGTCGTAGACACAGCAGGCATAAGAAAGAACACAAACAGATGGAGGATTCGCCATCAGCACCCCGAAGCAGGTTGTTATTGGGTAAACTGATGTCCATTACTGCCCAGTGTGTGCTTAGGGATGGAGATAGATCTCTGTAGATTTAGGAAAGAGAGAGGATGACTAGAAGGATGCGGATGATAAATGTGTGACGAGTGTTAAGCACTTTACACCATAACATTTACCGAGTAGGGATGATTACAAATATGGGAAGCAAATAAAAAAGAGGAAAGCATTCTTGGATTTTAAGATTTCATCACAGATAATATTGGCTGAAAAATATTCTTTAAAGCAGTGGTCTTCAAACTTCGTGAGACTGCGGAACCCTTGTAGCTAGTAATGCGATTTTAGGAATTCTATAGTATCAGTTATTATTAGTTAGCTTGTATCATTAAAATATCATATTTCATATACATTAGGAGCGGTCATAAGCCTCATTCCTGGAGGGGGACATTTAGGGACATACGACGGATTTGGTAATGAAAGCTGTTATTTCTGTACTATAAAATCCCTTATGTATCCTTACATTTGCCTTTATATGGGGTACTGAAGGAGTCAGGGTTTTTCTTCTTGGAAAAGAAAATGGCAGGCTGTTGAAATGAATAAAATTAAACATTTGCGGGTCTCTTGGAGGGGGCCATGGTCCTCGTGGCCCCCTCCTTATGACCGCCACTGATATACATTTCACTCTAAATTATGAGAATATTTCAGCATATATCCCAAAATTGAAGTAACGTAATAAAATATTAAATCCCTAAAATCTATCTATCTGAGTGTAGCTCGGATATTGTTTCGCGGAACACAGTTCGAAGAACACTGCTCTAAGGAATAAATTGCATCGAGTAATTCAAAAGGAAATAAGCTATTATTTCAGAGGCAATATCAGTATAGAATACTAAAAAAAGCGATTACATTACTAGGATTGCGTTCAGCGTTAAAATATACGAACTACATAGGAGAAATCCGCCCTTTCGTGTAGAGTGGAAATGCTTATATATGCACAATTAATTATCTTCAATATTTGATAACAGTTTTTGCAAAAATCTATTACTCAGTCTTCATTTAGCCATTGTTTTTTCTTTCTACCTTTATCACTTTTTAGTTTCTATAAAAATGAGTTTCATATTAAAATATGGGATGAAATAATCCCTGAAGAACGAATTGTGTGCTACTGTATATTCAAATATAACTAAGTTTACTTGTGATTATTGTGGCTCTCAGTCTATTATCACTGGTGTTTATTTTCTAATTGGCAGATCCAATTTATATTCCCAAATTTTAGCCCATATCTGGTCTATTGATTACTGCACCTGATTACAAACCAGCGGGCATTTCCCTATTTATGTGTTTATATGTTTTATGAGAAATCAGGACAAGCCCAATAGATCTTCTAGATTATCTCCGTTTTTATGCAGTGTAGTAAGTCTTCCCTTAAAAATATTTAACTACACTTTGGAATGTATCTTTATGTAAAGTCTTTATGAATCATAAATGAAAGTAGCTAGCAGAAGAATGTTCTTTAACAGCTATGCCAGGGGTACAATGTTTAGGGTTAATTTCATTAATGGAAAAAAAATATATATATGAGATTCTATTCGGTATTAAGAAGTTAAA